>JAQGAE010000163.1:0-50829 GCA_034696685.1 Julus scandinavius | reverse complement strand
AAAAAGCAATTCCTGTAGAATAACAATAAATAAAATAATGCTCATCAATCAAACGACAAGTAAATATCATAACTACAAAAATGGATAATTGCACATAAATTTTGTGCATGGTATAATTTTCGTGAGACCAAAGGAAATTGGTTCGTAAATCCCCGCTAAACAACGATGACGGGGTTCCGTTCTGGACCAGAAAATTCGAGTTTTAGGTCATAAAACAAAAATAACCGTTTTTCAACTAGGGTTCTTTAACTACACCCTTGGCATTGGCAATGAAGAGTGAATTGGGTCAATACCCCAAAAAAATGCGTCGTGAAGGTTAACCGAAAATATGTAAAGAATTGACATTGTATTCCCCGAAAAAATAGTGGAAAAATGGGTTTTGGGGCAAAAATGTCCTCCTGGGGACTTTTTTTTGTTGCTTACTCAAGGACACAGAGGGGTAAACTTTCTACCCTAGTTTTTTTTTCTTCAATTTGTTGCAAATGACGAGTTCTGACCACTGGCTATATTGTCCGCCCTAATAAGGCTTCTGGTCCAACAAGAATGTTCCCTTCAAACACAATTGAGTAATAGACTTACAATTGACCTTATTTTTACATTCTGTGCTAATGGATACTAAATAACTAAAAAAGACAAGAACGTCATTACGTCAAGAGTAGTTAAGCAAGTTTGCAATAGGTAACACAGTTTAAGAAACATGTGTTACATTTTATTATAAATTATAGAATAGTTGTGTTCATAAACTTGTGATCATGGTAACCACCTATTAGATAATAAAGCACATGTTGGCATTATTACATTATTCAGTATTACAGTTACCTAAAAATCTGCAATGCTGGTCATCTCTTCAGTGAGCCCTTCAAACCATTGTCCAGACTCCAGACCATCGCCTCCTAACCTTCAGCATATACGTGTCATTAAGTAGAGCAGGGTCATGTAGCTTGCTTCGTATTTCAATAATAGACCCTTTTCTGCACCGTTATTGTGCAGGAACCATTTGTAAAGGCTCGACTATGGGTCAGTGGTCCAGTTGCACCCTCCGAAATGGGACTGCGAGGTCCCACCCAAATGATTACTTGCGTACGGAGCGGTCACAACACTTCACCGTTACGTCGCATTGACCGAATGCAGTTTGGACAGGTTAACTACAGGTGGCCAGCACCACCAACAATGGCCGGCCATTGTCCGGTAATAAGCTTATGCGCGGCTCCATCCCACGTGCGTGGATAGTATTTAAAGACCAAGAGGTCAACATGGTGGCGTGTCCCCTCAATGGCCTTGTGTTGGCCACATTCATATGTTGTTTACAAGGCCACGAACAGGAATTAAATATCGTTCAAGGCGAGAATTATGCACAAAAAAGTAGTGGCCGTTGCTTCTATGCATCCTATAAAGCAGCTTGCATATACAATGAGCCAGTGGCCTGTTGGTGTTATTTCCATAGGGGAGCACAGGGACAGCCTGCCTATGACTGGCGTAGACCATTACTCATAATTATATGGAAATAAACGATTTATTAACGGGTTATCAAAGGTTGATAACCAGTGATGGCCTGCAAGGCACATTTTCCTTTTTTTTTGTTAACATGTTTAATCATAATTGTAGTTTTCAGATTTACTGTTTAACAGAATTACGTATTCCATAATTTTAACATAAGGATTTTCGTTATTTCACCTTATTTTGTATTATACATATGACTGCATGCAGAAACCTTTTTCAACAAGTCAAGTTTGGCTAAACTACAGCATATTTTTCATTGAAACCAGCTATAAGAATCAATGACAGATTGTATTTCCAACGTCAAACGAACGAACAATTAAGTATTACATCCTTCGAAATTTATGAGAGTAATGACTGCAATACTAACAATCAAGAGAAACAACACTAGAAATTCTGCTATTACGAAAGAAAAGCAGATAATTTAAATAACTTCTCTGTAAACTTTGTATTCCCAAAGATCCCATTTTGTACATAGTTATTTCAATTTTAACATGATTGCATAGAGAAATTCATTACTGACATCTCAATTGCGTATTCCATCAGGATTTGAATCTTCAACATCGTATATATATTATCACCCAAAAAAAAGTGTTAATGGAAGTGGGCTGCAACGGTAAAGTGCGCGCAAAAGGTCGATAACCCAAATGCGATATAATGCAACTGTTGTTAGCAGCAGTCTTCAATTGCCACAAGCCACAATACAACACGATACAGGCCTATTAAACCGATAATCAGGGCGGTAAAACGACAGGAAAAGTTAATTTTTGGGCCATTATTACCATAATTGTCACTCTCAATGGGATGCTCCATCACCATTACCGTCGGTAACATCATTGCTATCTCGCATCAGCCATTACAGAGATCTTCCGACGGCGAAAAATCACTAAAATTTATGTGTAAGAAGCAGAAAAGCACTTGCCTTGATTTGATTTGGTGCAGGGGTTGCAGCATCCTGTGCCTATTAGCTACCCAGTCTTAATGTTTTCTAAACTCTGTCCTTTCATTGATGCATGTGTTGGTATTGCCTTCTTGGTGGTGCCTGGAACAGGGTTCAAATCCCTCAATATTCAATTTGGCATCTGAAATAAACTTGAATGTCAGACGTGTGTGGCACAATTATGAAATTGAGATTCTATAATGCATATTCAATCGATGGCTTGTATAAGCCATCTGCAATCTAACCTCAAACATAAATCCCATGTGTATGGATGATAAAGCTGAAGTTCATTTGGATATCTATGTGTTGGTTAACCATACTACTATATGTTCATTGTAGTGTGTGTGGTACCTTTAAATGTGATCTGTCCATACAAATATGAATGTTTTCTCTGTTTGTGTCATTTGGGATTCATATGCTAAGCGACATGACAATATACAATCTACTGCCTTGGGTGGATACGTTGCAACGGGACAGTAGTACAGTGACACTTGTCAGAGAGTGCTTTACTAAAAGCGCCAATGCAGCCAGTGCGTTTTTGTCGTTAGTGCGGGTCAAAAGCTATGAGCTATGGCGGTAACATTGGCACCGGTAAGAAAGAAAGGGTTAAAAGTATAGATTTTTGCACGGTTTGACACTGAGTGTCGTTGAAGGGGGGGCGAAGAGCGGCCAGTAGATCTTGCCATTTAAGATTCCTGGACACCCGGAGGCCATTCCCCTCGATATTCAAATGAGATGGGGAGGGTACTCAAAGGGCTCAATTTTTCTTCAGCCGGTAGGGCTGTGACAGTTTAAGACCAGCGGGGGTCTTTTTGTTCGCCTCCGGCAACCTTTTGCACTTTTCCTTAAAGTATTTTTATTGAGAAAAAACTGCATCGAGTCTTCCACGTTCGTTCCTTTCACCTGAAGGGGTTGGTCCTCCTCGAGGTGCTTTAATGGGCCGACGACTACTGAAAATGCCCGTTTTGGTAACTCTGCCAATTTGGGTCTGTCTCCCCCTTCAGTCCTCCATCAATGGCAGGACATTAACAGCGATGAAAGAAGTGCCAAAAAAATGGTTCCCATAATGCCACTCTTTGGTACCCTGGATGCTCACTCAGGGCCTATCGTGTGGCGCTCTTCGTCCTATCAGATTTGATGAATCACATTTCCATATAGCTGCTGCACACCGCTTAAAATGCGTGAATTATGTCAGCATATGCATACAGGTGGTGGCGGCCGTGTGCGGGTAAAGAATGGAAAATCCTACAAAAATCAACGTGAAAGGGCTTTTTGGGATTGTCTGATTTTTTTTTTTCTGAATTTCCAATCATATCAAATGGGCATGGCGCCTACGTGAGGGCTGGGCACGGGGAGAAGCTTTTTTAAAATATGATCAATGAAAATGTACCATGTTATAAACTGCCTCTACAGTATGTCCCCAGCTTATCTTGTACAGTCGCGGTCAGTTTGGGTCATTTAACAGCATGCAAGAACTAAAAACTGAGTGCTTTGTGCTATTTTTACATAATAAAGAAACAGCATTTTTACCACGTCCATATGGAATCAAATTGCCCAAAAGAGGAAATTTAAAGAAAAAGGATCATTAATGCCACTGCTAAACCAGCTTTTCTCGATATTATAATATGAAAAAACCAAGCAAAACAAAACAAAAAAACCAAAAAAAAAACGAAACCCTACAAAAACGTTGTCTTTGAAATTTTCAAGACAATTTTTTATCAAAACATTTTTTTCCATATAAATGCACGTGCATTTCATGGTGGTATATTGGACAGTGTCCGCTTTTCGGAACGAGTTGAATGGACGCTGCCATGGTAATTTCGGAGCTGTCAACCCCTTGAATTCGAGCAAGTTTTTTTGTTGCTTTTACCCAACTGAATTGAATTGCCCGCTCCAATAATACTCGTTCACAAGATGAACCGTAAAGGCAAATGTTTTGAAACGAGAAAGGGTTAAACCTTGAAACGTGCTTTCAAATTGGCATGTAAACGATTCCTACTTAGATTTCCATTATGCTTAACTCGCATCTTTTGATAGATGCCAATACTGCTCACTGAAAAGAAGCTAAAAATACATTGAACCGATGACAGAAATTACCACCAAAATGTAATAAATTTGATATGACCACATTACATGCGTAACTGCTTTTCTACCATGCGTACTATAGCCAGAAGAAGCAGGAAACGTATTGTACCGGTAACTTATATGGAGTAAATTAATGCACAAGTGGTGTTAACAAATAACTCCTAAACCGATTCCAGTAATCAAATCGTAATTAATTAATGGATGTAATTAATTCTCCTAATCTTAATTATATACTATTAAGGTTAACACGTTTTTAAATTATATTGGGGTTTGTCTTATAAGTTTTATTTCTATTTTTCGCTATCAAGAATTCTTAGCAGCATTCAAAACAACAACACTTAAGCTAAATTTAACCCACTTCTATAGCACATTGAATTTATGGGTGTGTTTACATGTTTAGGTTGAATTTTAAACAGATTTCCTCTTAAAACGATTACTAGCTGATGCACTTCATTGGAAAAATTTTAAAAAAATTTAAAACTAAAATTTCTAAGAAAGCTGACGTGGAATGAGTACCAAGAATTTATTGTCAACCCTAATTTAATTTGTTTTGCGATGGTTCGTCTATAATTAGTCTTCCATTTATCACGTTTGACAGAATTCTGAATCAGCACTTTGTAACAACAAGATAGATTCTTAACTACTTGCCACCCATACACAATTAGTTATTTGCTTCATTCAATGAATGACTAACACTACTTCATACGGGTGAATTTAATTAATTTGCACTTAATGATCTTGAGGAGAAAAAATAACCCCCAAATTTCGTCCGAACCCTTTCTCTTCTTAAAGAAATTCAATATACGTATCGTCTGTTTACTATTTAAACATTGTATACATTTCAAAAGACACATCTGGATATTTTGTTCATATTGGAGTACAATTTTGCAAATCCGGGTGTTTAATGACGCAGTTAGCCCTAGCTCAGCGATTGCGAAGTTAAATATACAGTACATAATGTAGTTCTAAAAATAGATCGAATAAACCTTAATTATTGCCCAATGCATATACACCAATCTTAAATTACAGAAATCTTATTTCGGTTCAGCTCTCCCTAGTGACGAATTAGCCTTTAGCATACCAGATTGATCTTTTTTGCTACACTAGTACACACTAAAATTTACCTGAACACATTATACAGAGCATGATTATAAATAGTTTTAGCAATGACTGCGTCTAGAGACAGCAAAGGTTTCATGATAAAAGTTTGTCAACTAACACAAAATTAGTTCTTGACATTTCCAACAGTTGTTTCTTAAGTTTCTGCAAGTGATCTTTTCCATTTTCACCCTTGCCATAGCCTTAACATATTTTCTGTTTTCTGATTTCAGGTGGTCTGCTGAACGGCCAAACCCTTCTGCAGTTCTCCAACCGCCATGACAACCCGCATGGCCTGCGTGTTAAGAGCGCCACCCTATGGGTGCAGTTGAAATTTCGGACTCAGCTGGCACGTCAGTTCCGCCACGTGTTCCACGAGCGCAAGATAACGCTGTACGTGTTCCGGGTGATCGGTGGCAGCACGGGAGGCAACGTCACCTCCGCGGTCACACTGGAGCTCATCACTTCCATCCGCATGTCCATCAAGCACGTGGGTTGGAAAAAATTTGACCTGCAGGAGACGGTGCAGAAATGGTTCGGAGGACCTTTGGGCCAGAGGCTGAGCCTTCTCATTGACTGCGCGGGTTGCGGATCTCTGGTACAGCCCATCTTCTTCGCCGAGGAGGCTGGTTCCAAGGACGCTAGGCGACACCTGGAGGCCGCCACCAGGGGTTACCGTCCCTTCCTGGCCATCGTGACGGAACCCGTGCCCGTGCACCGGGTCCGTCGCCGGGCCCTAGACTGCGACAGCCGCACCACCCAGTGCTGCAAGAAGTCGCTTTACATCAGTTTCAAGATGTTGCAGTGGGACGATTGGATTATCGCCCCCCAGGGCTACTACGCAAACTATTGCATGGGCGACTGCTCCAAGAGGGGCCGGACCCCCGACCAGTTTGCCAAGTTCCACACCCACGTGATCGAGGAGTACCGTAACCGTAATCCGTACGCCACTATCCAGCAGTGCTGCGCCCCCAGCAAGCTGGCTGCCATGTCGCTCATCTACTTCGATCAAGATCAAAACATCATCAAGACAGATCTTCCCAACATGATCGTCGATGAGTGCAGTTGTGCCTAACACCGCCATTTGCTAACACATTTTTTTTTAAAATCCAGTTTTCACCTTAAATACTAATTCCCTTTAGCTTCGCTGCGAGTTGCAGCCTTGGTATGGTCTGAGAGCGATCTCAAGCACAAGCTGGGTGGTTCTTGGATGGAACCAAGTAACCACAGTGGCTTTACAACATTTTATCACAACGCTTTTTCTGTATTTTATTGAACTATGCTTTAAAAAAACCGGATGGTGTTGCATATTATTTGCAGGAGAATAATCCCTGTAAATGAGATCGCGCTCATACTTAAGCTAAGGCTGTAGCAGGCAGCAGTGATAAGTGAGTTAACAATTCGTCAATCGCTGTGATTTAGGCGAGGAAAAAGAAGATGGCTGTCAAAAGACTCGGATGCGGAAAAAAAACCTCTGCACTTGTAAATTTTATTCGTTTTAATGATGAAGGGCAATTCGCAATTAAAGAGAAAAACTTAACTTATACGTGTAATTGAAAGTGAATGACTTTTGTAATTTCAAATGAAATGGCGAAGATATGGAAAGCTTGTGATTTTCGGGTTTGGTTTTCGTGTTGAAATCATGGACATGTTTTTCAAGTAAAACCGCCTTATAAAGAGCCTCGTCACAATCGATCCAACTTACAATTGGATGGCTTTTCAATCCCCTTCCCTAATCCCTCAATTCCCCTCTGATCAATGCAATGTGTTGAAGCGCCGTTATTACAGCGCCCTCTGTCGTTTTCTGTGATCCCTGTTTTTACATCGCATCCATACTAAGTTTTATTGTAAAAACGCGCGAATAACGATGCTAATGCGTAAACTGCTTGACTATTTTCAGGTTGCACCATCTTTAACTAAAGATTTAAATAATTGTTTTTTTTTATTTTGGAAAAAAAGTTTAAATATTTGAGTAAAATCAGTAGGTGAAAACATTCGGTTAGCATAGCAAATTCTGCCAATCTAATAACATGTCACGCATTTGAAATAAAACACATATGCAACATGGTGCAACCTGGCATTAGAAGAAAAAAAAAACCTAAATATTTCTCGGGGGCCAACTTTTGATTTGTGTAACTATACCTGTTTTATATATAAATCTGTTAACAGCGCTATGTTGAATTGAAAATTCAAAACATGTACAGAGTGATCATTCGAGAAGCTGTAACGAATTAGATAAAAATTAAAAAGTGCACATAACTCGTTCAGTTACGAGACAGTTGTGCCTTCTTGTCTACTAATGGCGCTCAAACTTTCTTCCTTTGTACTTTTTTGAATCTTTTAAATGGATCTCAAGCGCTATCTAATGGACATACGAGCTCCACAGCGCCATTACCCTCCCCTCAAATAGTTGTAAAGTGTATACAGCTCTTGAACTGTCACGGTAGGTGGCGCTTACGGGTTTTAATGTATACGTGCTCGTTTTCATTTAAACATTGTTAAAAATTGTATAGCTGAAAAGCAGCAAAACTATCCAGTTCATGGTGAAGTACCACCTACTGGGAAAAATCCTATATAGCTGGTCAAATCACGCCCCATAAAAGCATAAAACTTACTAGAAATCTCAACTCCTTATTTCAATTAAATCTCAGATTTAGTTATGCAGGATAATTCAATTCCTATCTGTACTTTGGTGAGACTGGCAGTCTGATTAAATATTGAAAGCTTGTGATCACTTTTCTTTAATCAGAAATTTAGGTTAATTGTATTTTTTTGGCATATCTTGCTTTATAAACTTAGATTCACTTGCGCAAATTTCTTAAAATTGTTTCGAAGAATAATTTCAAGTCCCATATGTAGAAAGTAAGATTTAACAATGCAAATAAGTTAAACTAAATTAACACCACGCCAAAGAACAGATTTTATTCGAATCCCAGTCCATTCAGATGTTCTGAATGATAATCAGATAAATCTTATCCTGCTCTTTCGTAAAAATAAATCAAAATCATCCTTTCATTGCAAAAAAAACACCCCTGAGCTATTGGGAATTGTCATGCATTTTTCTTATTCTTCATTTTTCTTTTCTCAATGCTTCTTTTACATTAGTCATTCCTTACGTTTGGGACATTATTACGGAAACACCCTGTACATTCAACTAGCGCGCAAGTCCGTATGCATGCAAATCAGTTAAAACTAACTGCCCATTGGTCAAACTGAATCGGAATCAATGCTGTCACAAAGCTGCTTTAAGAAACGTCATGCTCTTTTCTTTTTCTCCACTTTTTTTTTTTCTCAATAGTTTTTTTTCTTCATTTTTTCCCTTCATTTCTCTGTCTCTTGGTCGTTTTTTATTCATTTCTTTGGTCACTTTCATATTGCACGCATATAGATGTTCCCCTTGGCCAAGCAGCCACCTTCTCGTTTGACACATGGAACTTCGATGAATTATTACGTCCTGGTCGTCCACCAGGGTGTCCATTGTGCCGATGGACGTCACTGCTTTTGTGAGTGGCCAAGGCTCTTTTGAGAAAGTCCAAGACCGTAGGCAGCAACAAAAGGCCGCACTGAAACTCAGACCCATTTCTCATGCTTTTGAAAGGCGTTACATAATCAAAAATAAGTACATGTACGCATCATGTACATTCGGGCTAAGGGCACATTCCCTTTTTATCAGTTTTTTTTCCTCTCCTTTTTTGCTCTGTTTTTTAAGACTGGTTTTTTTATTCTGTGTAAACACTACAATGAGCCCCATGCCGTTGAATTCAGTGTTGCCCGGCCGGTTTCACCAGTTCTCCCGTAAGCCCCAGTCCTATAACACTTCCCCCACATTAACATAATATGGACAATTTTTTTTTTGCATGGCTTGCCGATTATGCCGCTGGATTTTCCATACAGGAGGGTCCAACAGTTGGATTCACTGAGCCAATACCTATTGAACTCAGAAACGAGTCTCTCCTTGTCAAGATGGTCATATTTTACAGATATTTCGCCTTCCTCGTGTCCACTACTTTATTCACGTTTTTTTACCTACAGAACCGTTTCCTATGCTAATGCACGTTTAAATGAATTGCGATGTCACAACGCCTGCGGAAGTGGAAGCACGACATAGCTTTTCAGAGTTTTCAGATTTGCTTTTGACACTTAGACAGTATCGATTTATTAAAAAAAAAAAATATTCCGTGGATCCTTGAATGTTAGCCATAGAACCAATTATCTTGTCTGTTGTAGCTTATAGTTAAAAGTAAAAATCTGATTTTTCATCCCTCATCATCTGATTGCTCCTCCACATCTATGCTCGTGTTTTCATGTGTTCAAATTCAAAACACATTGTTTGTCGAACTGAAAACTTGATCTATACCATAAACAAAATTAATTCACTACAGTTAACAGTTCACTTAAACTTTTGAATTCATCGATGAATATTAACGATAACTGTATAAGTTAAAATGTGTTACTTTTGGCAGAAAAGACAACAGATTTTCAAAACTCAAGTTTCAAATTACAGGATTAGCATGTGATTTAGCAACGCAGTCATTTTCGTTGTTGTTCTCGTTGTTGTTGTTCTTGTAGTTTCAATATTGTCTCGGACATTTCAAGCTCTCCTTACAATCTCTTGTTTTCTCTATCATAATTCACTTTCTCTTTCCCTATTATACAAATAACCATTTGTTCTCCGCCATTTTTATTTCCAACACAACGATCACAAATGGGGCGAGAATATGCTAAATCGGCTCAACCCAGCATTGCCATTGTAATTATAGCCTATGAAAACATTACACAATTCCTTTGACTATTGGATGTCGCGGATTTTGCCACTGAATGTATGTCATCGTGATTAATACTTGCAGGGTCATGCAAATAAAAGGAAACAGGAAAAGTGGAAAAATGAAATGTGAAATGCATGACACTGGACAGACTTGTGATTTTTTTTATAAAACTTTTGTTTATAAACTTACTATTAAATCTGTTTTATAATTAATAAAGTGTTGTATTACAAATTTATGTTACAATTGTATTCCTTTACTTAGATTCTAGTTTACAGGCTTTCTGGAAGGAATCCAGAATATTCGACCAATTCTATAACATCTCTCAAAATTTGAGTATATATTTAAAACATTTCAGATTTACACAATATTTTTTTTCTTTCACTTATAAACTGAGTCATGTTTTCCCAAACTATTTTGATCAAATCCAAACAATTCACCCAATGTAGTTTGCAACTGCACTTATGAATAAGAATGGCAATTAAGACCAAATAGAAAATCTGTTCATTTTTTAGGAAAACATATCAAAACGGCTGTTGCTAAGATTTAGTCTACATGTGCTTGATTGTAATAAAGTTAACATATTTTAGACGTTCAAATGTAATCTGATCAGTGTATTATTACACAAGATCCAAGACGAATTGTGTACGTGACTATTTTGAAGCTGTTCAAGTTCAAGGCAAAAAAAATCACAGACTTGTAGCGATACCAGCTGCTCAACGACTGAAATGTCTGCGTTTAATTCATAATTGCGAGATTTACAAAATTATCCAAAACTATCCATTTTTTGCTAGAAATAGTTCCAAAATTAAAATTTGTAAAGATTTCAGGATTACATGTACTATATAATGGTCTCCTTTTCCCATCTACTCTATGAATTAATTTATCTTATTTGTTCCTCAAATAAATCAATATAAATGAATCTATTTATAAAAATATGAATAATATATATATGTATATGAATGAAACCTAACTTAATAACCGATTAAATTTAATTGGACTAGCATGCCGATAAGTTTAATTTTTAATTGTAATTTCTGAAGCTATGTTTCAAGTGTGTTTTAAAATGCAGAAAAAAATTAAATCGTAAAATGCATGCATGCTAATTATCGTTACAAATTTCTTGGTTTAATTACTTTATTTAGCATAGTATAGCAACTCAAGCTGCCAAGTTTCAGGAAGTGATGAAGAGCGAGATATAATTAATTAGCATATGAAATAAACAAACCATGAATGTTACATTCATCAAAGTTTATAAATAGGATGTTGCGAAACATTTCAAATAAATCTTGCAAAAAAAAGCCACGTTCTCAACTAGTGGTCGAAAAAGAAGACGTGGTTTCTGTGAAAGTTCAAGAGAACAATAAGGGACTCTCTAAAGTAGTAAGCAGTTCATCTTTGGTAAGATCAGAATTTTGCATGAAAATGAAAAATGATAAATTTCAAGTACTTTATGTAGCAATAGTCTGAGCCAATGTCTAAGTTGAATAATCATAAGCCTTGCAGTAGAGTTGGCTACAAGGTGACCATGGATAAATCAGCTTTCCATATTAAATAAATAATGGCTCAACTAACCATTAGGCTATTGTCTTCCGGAACGGATGCTATTAATAGCTCCAATGGAATATCTTATCTGTGTTTATGAAACATTGTTTCGTGTACATATTGAAGTTGAAAAGCATCAAACGGCTTCCGAAAGAGACAAAGGAGATCAAGAGGTCAATTGGAGATGTATTGTCTGAAGCGGCACAAAACACCGAACAGAAGGACTGGGCAGATCAAACAACTCATGCAACCCAAAGAAGTCAAAATAATCAAAGGACACTAGACATTACATTGGTTTGAGGTAGACCATTTAGCCGTTGCATTAATTATGCATCTAAATTATGCTAATTTTTTCCCAGCATTTCGTTTTAAGGTCATTTTGCATGCAAAAAGCTTCAGGAAGTTTTAAGTGGGTGAAGGTTACCAAGTATACTCAGTTGGTCTCACATGGTACAACGTGTGTCACGGTATAGTCATCTTGTAAAACTGATACAGACATCATACAGCCGAATTTAGACTGCCATCCATCTCAAAGAAAAGCCCAGTTCGATCCTTAGCACATACTTAGATAATGTTCTTTTCAAAGTAGTTGGTGATTCTCAGCAGTCTGTTAAACGTGGAAGAACCATAGATATTTTACAGCATATTTTATTTAACATGGCCTTTCTGCCAGATTTTAAGCAGGTACTGTACTCCATCGTGCTACCATATGGCAAGCAGCTGTGAATCCAGACCTTGACATTGAGGGCGCTGGAGGAGGGGTCAGGGGTGGAAGAATAGGCCCCACCGTTGAAGGGTGCTGAAACCTAACAATTGGATCGTTTTTTAGGCCAAGAGGGAGGGGATGGGGAATCCCTCCCAAAAGAAAATTGGTCATTTTGTGGATTCTTAAAAGTTTCTTGGAGATTAAGGGAATAGAAGGAGCACTTGAAGATGCCCAAGCAAGGGAGCATGCTTTTCCCTTGAAGTTATCGTTGCACATGTATTATACACATCCACCACACATCATCCAATATTCCAATTCATCAAAACTTAACAACTCAGTTTTATCGATGTGGTGGAATGGAGTATACTCTTTTTTTTGTCTTAATTATGCAAATCCTTTTAGATGTAGAAGATGTGTTAACAATTTGGTAAGACAGCCATTCCTTGTTCACAGTCAATGCGATGCAACATGCTACCAACATGGGAATGACCACGATTCCTTATCTCTATAAAGCATCAAGTTTATGGGCTACCAGTATGAAGATTAACCACGTTCCTGACTTGGGTGGCAAACCAAGTTAAGTTAGGATAGGTGAGATCAAGCATAAACTGAAGTATGCCTACAAAAATGAGGTTAGTTACCAACACATTGGCAAGGAGTGTACCACCGCCACAGCTATATTCATTGGCGAAGGAATTTTCATATTGTATAGTTTTATGTGTAGGCTACACAGGCAAACCGCGAACGAAGATAAAAATGACAAATGACAAGCATAAAAGTTCCTATTTTAGCATATAGTCAACTTTTAGTGCTGAAAAATCTTTTTTTTTTTTCGCTTTACCCCTCGGGTAGGTCTCTCATGTGTTCGCCACTCAACATGATGCCAATGACCCTATGGCAGAAGTAGGGACGGTATGCGTCTAGGGTATGTCCTTCTAATGTCTCCGATGAAATTTCCCGAGAAACTCCAAGAAAAAAACTGGGTAGTCACATAGTCTTGCACATACCCAGGACATCCATTACCCTTTTTTTTGCAAGATGCCAATGCCACATTTTGACATTTTCAGTGCACTGTCCAAAAACGAATTGGTGAGTAATGTCCGAGCTCCTCATCCATTGACCCCTTTCACCCCTTCACCCTTCCCCCTTATGGCCAGTTTGGGACTTGGTGACACTGTCCATCCTCCAATCCGTTAGGCGAAAAGGGGGATCACGATCATCGACGTAATAACATCACTCAGCGAACAGCTTATCCAATGATATATGAAAGTTCATTAAGCAATAAATGGACCATCAATTCGAGAAACACATCCAACAACCCCTTAAAGGTCGACAAATTATGGGGAGATTTTTATCGAAAAAGTAGTAAAACCTAGTCTGCAGTTCGCGCAATTGTTCGCCAAACACACCTTTTCCCACCATTCCGATGCTCATACATCAAGTCAACTTTTTACATTAAAAAATAAAAAAAACCTAACTGAATCGGATCAAACAGCATTTAAACGACGTCGGACATTGGACACAAAGTGAACTAATATCTATACGGTCAACGGTGCTCTTGTCAAATGCATATGCGTCCCACGTAGGCTTGAGAGCCATCAAAAATCTAAAAACACTGAAATCGTAATTGGTAAATTAACGAAAAGGAAATTGCAAAACAATGCGTCACTTGTTTATCGTGGGACCAACGCCTATGTACCATGATTTTTGTGGTTCACTTTTTCGTTTTCGTTCTATGTCAATATTAAACGCAGCATCTGGTGGTCAAATTTAAAGAAGTTTTTTATACTTTTCAACCTACACTGACAGAGCGCAGTTTTTTAAATCTTATTAAATGCAATGGAATATCCAAAGGAACGGACACTTACACAGATAAAAAGAAGTCATAAACGAGAACTTCTTGTTTAACCCCTTGCTATTAAACTGAAAATATGGTTTTTGGCGTTAATAACTATGGCTAAGTACATAATCAAACTTTAAAATTTTTAGTCGTTTATTCTGTAACATAAGAAAGATAGTCTTAAAACTAAAAGAAAATCCCTTTACAATCTCTGTCACTGTGGGAATAACTATGGTCAAGTTCTTAATGAACTGTTAATTTTTTCTCTGTTCAGAAGACAAGGAAGACAATCTGAAAGCTGAATGAACATTCCCTTAAAATTCCTGGCACCAGGGTTGTCATATCATTATATATTACTAAAACTCTTTCGATTATATCATAGGATCTGATGAAAATTCAAATAATCATTGATCAACTGAATAACTAATTTCTGTCCTGTAGTAGAGAGTCGCTATACTTAGAACCACACAAAAAATACAAGAAAATACATGCACCATATGATCTTGAACGGTGGCGTCATCTGAAGTGCCTATTTTCAAGCATGTAAGTGGTAATACATTTATACTATATGTTTTAAAAGTACCGAAGTAAATGTTTTAGACTTTAATGTATATCAACCTAATGATTAACCTTTAGAGGTGGAAATACAATAAGTACAGAACCCTCTGCTTTGGTTGTCATCGGGCTATTTTAAATGTCCCAAAAAGAAATTATGAGGAGTTTTGGAGTGTATCAAAGAAAGACAACTGCAGCATAATGATTATGGATTTCTGGTGTCCTGTGCAATACCTCAAGAAAACACTGGTCACTAATGGTTGTCCTTTAATGTTTGACTTCAAAAATCTGACGAGTTTCTTGCCTATATAAAACAACCCCCCTGGGCCATTGAAGGGTACTCCAACTGTTAGTAACATTATTGTCATTTAAAAAAAAGATTTCAAAATTTTACGAGCAAACTGACCTAGTAAACATTTTTATGCATTATTCGCAGGGTTTCTCACTCACTCATCTACCCTTAGTGGTACAACAAAGGGCTTTAAGCAGTTGCCACGAGGAGTATTTGGAGAAGAAATTCTTAAGTTACGAGGGCCAGGGAGGGAAAAGATCGTATATTATTTTTTCATAGCTGATCCACCCCCTAAAAATGTTCATTGCTCTCATATTCAGTATTAACCTTGGGATTCTGGCCTACAATTCCCCCACTTTTTCCATCTCCATCCATGCAGCGGGTCATTTATACGTGTTTCAACATCCCAAGATGACATTTCTGCTAAGTAGGGGCCTACCTGAGGGGTAAATCTACCCCCACTGGCACATTCTCGGGCCAAGGGCTCGAGCATGGCCCTCTGTATGTACACCTATTGCCAATATATACATTTATATGCTTATGGTGTGTTTTACCTCACTTTTTATGTCGTTATTTAGAAAGTGGTTTCTAGGAGGCCTAATCCTTCCAAATTTTCAACGAGCAAAAATCTTCAAGGGCAAAACCGTCTGTTAACGAGCGTTTACAGAACGAACATCGCGAGAAAAATAAGTCAAAGATTTTAATAGGTAAAATAAAATACACATACCTATAAAGTACGTGCATGACTCGAGTTTCGAACATTCAAAACATGAGTTTCAGACGAATTGAAAATTTTCTGAATGATGCTTTTTCCGCATGAGCAACCTGTATGGCTAACTCAGGTTCCTGATTCCCTTAGCTATAGGTAGGTTCGTTACTATAAATTTAAATTGACTTCATGTACCTGAAATTGTTGACAAGAATCTGCATCCATAATCTTGATAAAGTTTATAATTATTGAAATGTAATGTGATGTGCAATTTATTGTGGAACCTGAATGCATCGATCGCCATTGCACGACTCGCAATTGTTTGATAATGATGTTTTAAATGTAATTACTGAAGGTGTGTTATAACGATATAATTACGAAAACTTTAAAGAAATTCAAAGATAATTAAATAATTGACATCACAAGTTAATAACCCCTGCATCGCAGTTTTTAAGCTAGTAGAAAATTGGAAAGGTAGATAGTGTTTAGTGTTTACCCCCTTATTTCATAACCTTGGACCCTCCTGTCAGGGGCGGCCATTTACACAGAAAAAAGGTCGGCCCATAAATTTTGAAAAAATCTGGAAAGCATGCTGTGTTAAAATTAATCGTTAAAAACGGCCTAATATGGACCTCCATGAGAAAATCGGTGACTAAGTGAGAGTGAGTGGAGAAAAACGAAAGTATGGCTCACCTTGGCCCTTGGGTCAAAGGGCAAAGGCGATGCTAGGTAGTCAAAAAAATAAGCTATTTAAGTCCCCAGTGGTCCAGGGTGGAGTGCAAAATGAACTTGAAAAAGTTCTCATTCTCCACCCCCAGTATAAACAAGGATAAAAAATTAAAAGCCCCGCTTGGGAAAGGCAAAATTGAAAAGACTGATGAGCGGTGGTTTTTTTTTCAGGTAAGATCCTTTTACTTTTTTTTGCTGCTTGACCCACACATGCTTCGGAAATTCTTGGCGAGGAAGCCATTATAAGAGTAAGTAAAAAAATCAACAAAAAATTGTTCTTCCTTCCCCATATGTGGGGGTTAATAATTTAATTCAGTAAACTACCCTGTAATCACCCGTGAATGATTGATTACAGAGTTATGCCTTGACTTGGCCTAGTCACCATCTACACAGGGCACATTGGTCATAAGCCACATGAGCAGGGTGGTTCTTATCTCAAGAAAGACTTATTTCAAAAGTCATTATTTAGTTCTAAAATTTAGGAATGATCTTCAGCCTACTTCATTCGCCATTTGCAACATCAAAAAGTTTTATAATCTTTGGAATCCACGATGACAACATATTTATACGATTAATTGAATTTGACGTGTTGACGATGATTTTGGGAGAATTTTACAGAAATACTTAACAAAACTCCTGGTAAATATGTTGGCATGGGTTTGGATAAGGCACCAAACAGATGGCACAACCAAACTTCATTCCAGTGACATATAGGAGAAATTGTAATTATTTTATAAAATCTCGTGATGTATATTAAAAAAAAATAGAACGAAATTAAAGGTAAATGCTGTAATAGCTGTTTGATTATAATGGGGACAAGTCGTAAGGAGCTAAACTGATACCACAACCAACCCTCATTCCTGTGACATAAACTTGACATAAGAGAACATTTTCGCTGCATTATAAACTCCCTTGTGGCATTTTAAAATTCATGAAAATCACTTGATTAACTAATCAAGTGAGCAAACTGATCAAGGAACCAAGCTGTCCACAACACAGATGCCACACAAACCGAGTTGAAACACTATGAAATATATTTAGTATAACGGTCTGCTATAAAATCTCATACAATTCTCGTGAAGAAGTGTTTTTAACATTCATTACCATTTCATACTACGTTATTTAGTTGCAAATGTATTCTATTTACAACACGGCATAAATTAGGAGTAAACAGTCATCTGTCAAGAAACAAAGTTTTACCATTTCTCATTTAAATGAGCGTCTTGTCTCCCTGACGGTCTGCTGCCACATCCTCCATCTTTTATTTGTGGCCAGACTAATTGGCATTTTTTAATTATGCATTTCCTAAGACAGCGCCAGTGTTTTAATAACGTTATAAAATAATAAGTTGAGGCCCATTTAACGACGATTAAAAATGGCAAACGTTACACCCATATGCAAATAAGGGTATGGATATCCTCCAGCTGATCAATAGTTTTACAGCAAATATACTTACTGCTCTCGTAAAGCTTTTTTTTCTTCATATCCAAATAAAAAGCGAATATTTTAACAACTGTATATGGTAATTCGGTGCCATACAAGCATTGGAAACGCCTAGAAACAATAAAAAACATTATATAGATTCACATAACCTTAATGGGTCTTTAAAAAATGGGAGAATTGATGAATAATTATGAAAAAATAAAATGATTTGCATGTATGACTATTGTATCTAGAAAACTTGAAGACATTTGACTACAATACATACATACATATTCCAGCTTTCATTAATTTAAGAGGAATTCTTCGGAAAAATATTTTCTGGTAATACAAACGTTAAATGAATCATTTAACCTAAACACACCACTAATAAAAGCACGCATTTGAAACACCTGACGAACCTGTATAGTCTAGGAATTTGGGGAGCCCAATAACCCAATAGTGGTTGCTGTACAAAAAGTGTCTGGTGTAAGCAATTTCCTTGAAAAAGCTGATCAAACCCCATTGACTGGATTCAAGGGGTTATGGATGAGTTCCTGGTATATGTCTTTGCGAGCAATAATATAGTCTGCATTTTTTGCGCTATTTTTTCCTATCCATTATATATTGCCGTTAGACGTTAGACAAGGTGGGTTGATACTCTTTTTGTGGATTGTGAGAACCGAAAAATCCGACCAGAATCTATACAGGTAAGACACACCAAATTTTCAGCAAAAGGAGTAGCATAAAAAAAAATACTTTTTTATAAAAACGCCATATGCTTATTTACCAACCCGCCCCTATCCTGATATTGGTGCATAATAACACGTATCCCAAATTTGTATACCAACAAAATGGCGCCCATTGCTAAATGGTCCGCAGTCCACAATAACACAGTGAAACAAAATTGAAACCAGTTTTTTTAGCTGAAACTTTTGCTTAAATTTCAATGGCCCCAAAGGGTTATTAATGGTACAACGAAGCTGCAAGTTTTTATGAACGAATTTTTTCTCGAACATCGTGGTCCCCCTTTTTACCCCTTTTCAAAAACTTTCCAGCTATTTATCAGCGGACAAAAAATAATCTGGGTGTGGGAGATAAACAATTTTTGTTAGGCAAATTTCTCATGGTTCGATTTATTCTATGATATATTTCATGCAAAATTATGCACAAAAAAAAGTAAGGAAGGGCACTGTCCCTCCTACCACCAGCACCCCCATCATTGCAGGGAGTTGAATTCAAAAATGGAAATGGTGGCCATCTTAGTGTCATGAATACAAAGCGTGGCACACAGTACATGCTGTAACGAAAAATTTCGTTCATTTTTAATTGAAAATTCCGCATATTTTATGTTAAATGATTTCTGAAATAGAGTTAAAACTCCATATACATATACATGCATATAACCCGCTAGTTTTAAAGACATGAAAACGTTATTTTTGTCCAACATACTTAGAGTTATACATGCATATGGATAACACACTTGGAGTGATACATATATATGGGTAACATACTTGAACATGCATGCCCATGCATACCCTAGCAGCACAGTTAGTGCATAAAACGTTTAAAAAACGGGTTTTTAAACTTTTAAAAAAATGGTTAAAACACGTGTTGTTAACGTTTTATGCACCAACTGTGCTGATCTAATTTCCCAATTATGATCATGTATAGAAGTTTTCATCAGAGCATCCATCCTGCAATATCGAAAGCTTTCTCGCATGACATACAGGAAGCTAGCTTCAAGAGTACATGTGGATCAACTTTTTTTTTTATCAGAAAAGCCCCTCTCCATCTTGAAAAAACGCGGTCCAACCTTTACCGTCCATAATTTAAGTGCATTTAATACCTGAAAGCAGGCCAGCTGCGTAGGTGCTCTGTAGACAGCGATTTTTTGAGAAGAGTCCAAGCCCAAACTTTTCTCTACTTTTTCCCAACCTGCAGATTCTGGGCCTGGCAGTACCCACCGTGCAAGCCGAGGGTCATCTTTGTGAAACTGTTCCAGCAGCTTAAGTTATTGTTGGCCGTGCTTTCCAGCTGTTAGTTTCTGAAATATGGCACAACTAGCAACCCTTTGCGCCCTAAAAAACAACTCTAGGAGAAAGCAACCAACAAAAACAGCCTGTAGCCAGTCAGTCTGATTCGGGCACAATGAGGTCGCTTGTTGTGCAAAACAACACTTCACAACCGCGAGGGACCATCGCCTATTTCTAACCCTTTCACTTCAGCATTTTTGACATCAGAAATTTCCCACGGGCCCTTTCCTAACTACTTGCCAACCCCCGTACAATGGGCACCAAATTTGGGGACCAATGAAAACTGCTCAAACGAAGAAACGTGGTGGAAACAAAGCTTTTACTTTTCATCATCAATGTTCTGCATGACCAAGCAATACTTCAAAAAAATGGAATAAATTATGTTTATTCCAAGTTTTTTTTAGATTTTTGGTTTTTGTAAGTGAGAAAAAAACTATAAAATCTCCAAAAAACACAGCGAAATTGGACCTAATTTTGAACAAAATGAGCTTTTAGCAACTAAAGTTTATACTGCAGCATCGCCATTATGGAGTAAGTGGAAGTTATGTAGTACTGCACATAGCTCCATCTGGAATATCTAGCATGTTTAATTCCACATAATAACCATGTATCGTTAATATCCATTGTATGTGCCGAATGCAGTCAAGTATTTTCTCTCTTTCTACTTCCGGCGTGCACTTCTGTAAGGCATGCCGGAACAGGTTTTTACAAGACATCCATCCTTCAGAGAGACAAGTGCCACCGTATCATAGGCACTTAATCTGCACACATCCTTTTATTCATAAATATCAAACCCCCTTATTTACATTCACGCAATTTTTTACCCTCGTCAACGAAGATTTTATACACCATCACAACTGGGGCATAGCGTTCAATTGGAAACTCCCAAAAAAAAACCTACGAATAATTCGCCCACCAGCGTGCATTTTGATGGAGATCAGGCGCATTTCTCCCATATGGATTATAGGAAAAGGCGATATGATCATGCATTGGAAAAAGCATTTTAGTGACTCGACATTATTTTTCGCTTATTTTTTGATGCATTTTGCCTTAATAATGAAGGTGATTTGCATTTCGCGTTGAGAAAAGAGGGTAGATGAGCGAAATGTAATCGACGAGAGCCGATTTCCCCCTTAACAAGAATTTTGTCCTAACCATCCATGACCGCATTAGACCTTCGGAGAAATGCGGATCAACCAGATGCTCGTGCACAGCTTCCTATAAAAGCATTAACAAAGAAAAATACCTGCAATAGTAAAAACTTTGCAAAGAAACAAACGAATTTATGCGCAACATTTATTTTCCCCGAGGAAACCAATTCGTTTCGCATTTATACAAAATAAACGGGGATGTCAAATTTTAGCTATATATCGTGCGGAAGCAGGGATTCTACAGTCTGTTCATTAATGAAAACCTCCACATTCAGCTCCCATAGCAGCAGATTGGCACTTCGAATCAACTTATATGGTTCTTTAGCATGACATTTCCAACATGGTTGTGCCATATTTATTTCAGAAACGGTCAGTTTAATTCCATTTTTTACCACCATGTGCAACATGTAAAGTTTTATCAACGCTTTTTATCAATGTGGCAAAGAAATGGCCGTTTTTTCGGTAAAAGGGCGTGACCATCTTTAAAATATTCAGTACCATGCTAAAGGCTCACACACCACCAGGGGGTGCTGAGCCGGAATAAAAAGAATTTGGAATTTTAGCTTTATTTTTTTGATTGACACTATTTAGTACAGTGTTTTTCAACCATGTCCCATCCAAAGCACACAAAACGACGTTAAAATTCACGCGGCACAATTTGGTTATGATATCTTTATGAAAAATCAGATTTAGATTAAAATAGTTTGACTTGCTGGATAGGACTTTAAAATCACAGCCACTAGGGTTGTCAAACATCCGATCAACTCAAGAAATAACAAAATGCAATAATGAAATTGTTTTACAAATACACGTGTGTTTAGCTTGATGACCAGAGGCTTTTAGAGAAATAGAGAATTTGAGGTGTCCTGGATGATTCATTTAAAAATTGCAAAACTAAATGATGACAGCACCACGTGAGTATATGAAAGTGCTACTGAATTCAATCCCCCCTACTTGATGGCTAACCACTCTATTAATGATCAGTTTTAAATAACCATGATATCCGTGTTATTTGCTCGGTAATTATTAATTAAAGAGCGCCATGCGATAGCGGCAGACGTCCTTCCAAGTTGCGCAAACAACGCTATAGACTAATGTGCACATAAATTAATTGCAATGAATGGTGATATATGTAGACAGTACTGTTAAAAGTATTGTTAAAAATTTCGCAACTTACCTACATAATGATCGTTTACATTTATAAAAAAAAGCGAAAGTATTTTTATCTCCCTCTCCTGGGCCACCTTGGTAGCCCCGAGAACAATATGCCCCACCGTCAAGTAAGTAGGCTTATGGGACTCATGGACCACCTTAAAGGCAGTGTTATTAACCTAAACACTGAGGGCAAAAAAAAAAAAACAGAAAAAATACTGAGGGCAGGGCATGTGTTACCTAAAAGAATTTAATATATTGAAACGCCCAAGTCGAGATTGTTTTATTTCAGTTTTGGAATAAACTGGGTTCGTCTATATCCTAGCAATTTTAAAACATATATAGATATACATAGATAGTATATCTATTTAAAACTTACGTCCTGTGATTTCAACAAAGTAATTAGTATAACCTATGTATTTTTGAGAAAAAAAATGCATTTAATTTTTTTCGAATAAAGTTACTTCCCACATCTTTGTTTACCATATATTTTTATCAATTTACGTGTATTTAACAGAGGAGTTTTTGCATTCCTAACTCAGTGCTAAATTTCTCCCACACCTGTACATTTGAGCAAAAAGTTGAATAAAAAACTTAATTGGCCAATGGCTAGGGGATACGTTTGCAGTAAATAGCTAAGAGAAAACTATGTGTCCTCCTCAAGAACATTACTCTCCCAGCCGTGGGTCACTTTTTACTGCTTTATTATTTTTTTAATATCCCGCAGGGTTAAAAGATTTTACTAAATTCAGGCACCAAGTTGTTTTTTTTAGTTTTGCTATCCAAACACACAATTTGGCAATAAATATAAAGTTATATACCGTACACTGTAGAAACGTAATTCAATTGAAATTATATTTCGTACAAGGAGTCGTGGGAAAGTACTAGGTAGGTGAAATCGGTACACGCAATTAACGACCCAGAACCAATCAAGCTTTCGAAATAATTATTGTTGATCCCCTACAAATTTTATTGCTCATAAGTTGTCGGAGTGCCTATCTAGGAGCGAAACACAGCTACAACCCCAATCTAAGATTCAGAACCCCCAAACTCTTATGAATCAATCCACCCCCCTCAAACTGTGAGACACAGAACCCGCCAAATGCAAGACTCAAAAAACCCAAACTCTACGACTCAGAACCTCCAAACTCTAATAAGATTCAGAATTTCCCCAAAAACTTGTAAAATTGTAAAATAAACTCCTAAACTTACTGTTAAACTGCAGGCTTTTATTATATTGTATTAAAAGTATACCGTATACTGTATATAGGCTTTAGCCTATGCCTTCAAATAGGAGAATTAATTGTTGCAATTTAAATTTAAATAAAGTCACATTAATAATGCCATACTTTGCATATGACATTCCTATCCATTTAGGTAGCTATAACTATAAGCAATCTATACTTGGCGGTAATCAATATTGAAAAATGTTACATAGGGATAAATTTCACTTGAAGAGTATTTACATGTCAAAACGTGGTAAAAACAATTTAAAGAGACAGTAAAATTCATGAGGAAATCGATGTAGAAATACTAGACATTAGTACAGAATTACAAACCTGTATGATTATACTACGATGAGACAAGCGCAATCATGGCGCAATCATCTTCGAAGCTATATTTAAAAACTCGCACGATATTTCCGAATGATTTGGGATTTAGATTCAAACAAACATTACACGTAAAATATAGCAGCATTTAAATTGACACTTTTTCCGGTATTTGTAAACGACAAGATCGTGGCTAAAGCGTCGTTACTTCTGCGTATTTCTTGCGCAATCCACCCTGAAACCATTGTCATTCGGCAAAGAAGTATTCTAGGTAAAGATAAAATGGCGGAGATTGTGACTTTCGTTCGGCAGGATCAGCAAGACGAAGGAAATCAAGATGATCAAGAAAAGATTGTGGCGGAGTTTCCAAATGGAAAATATTACCAAATAATATTAACTCCAGAAGAACAGCAGAGATGCACCATAGGTTTGTATCAATTCTACGTATATCAATACATTTATGTCCACAGCAGTATACTAGGCTTAAAACTGGCATATGCATAGCGTGCATATACAGTATTCTTGCCATTTAAAAATATGCAATGTGAGACGATCCCTTGAATGTTCATTTTGTTGTCCAATAATGTATTTTTTGTACTTTAGATCCAGAATATCTGAAAGAAATTCTATCAAAAGCAGACATCGAACAGATAACAGAGCTAGAACAATCTTACGAGATAATAGAAACCAAAAAAGAAGATACATTTTTTGGAAATTCAGGTTATTCTTCGTTCTTGCTAGAAAGTAGATTATATTCGAATCATGGTGATAAAAATACTTTTTGTGTTCATTTCCAGCAAAATGGCCCGAAGATAAAACGCTATTACTGCTGTCTCTAGTGAAGGAGTTATGTCCACATACAAAAAAGAACAAGCAACGTGCTGCTGTATGGAAAGCCATGGTTGAAATCTTCGGCCAACATGGCTACTTGGAAACACCTGGGGGGATTAGCAAGAAGTGGTTTAACTTGAAAGACAGGTAGATAAATATGATATATCATAATTTGTTTATCCAATATACAGTAATTGATGTGTATATCTCTGAAGCAGTTTACATCGAACATGTGTTTATAACTGTATTCATTCAAATTAAATATATATTTTGTTTTTACTTTGAGGTACAAGATCATCAAAATAAAGAAAAAAGATTCTAATTCAGAACACGTAACCTGGCCATACTTTGAAGCCATGGAGGAAATTCTGACACTTCAGCGTGATGCAAACTCGCCAACCGAAAATTTATTGTCATCTATGACAATGGCCGTTCAGAGTACCTCGCAAGTCAGCAGCCCAAGTGCAGAGGAAAGCTCTTCATCGTCTTACGAAGGTGTAAGTAAATGTTATGTATGTGATGCATGCAAGACTTAATGAAAAGAAATGTACCTTATTTACATTATAAATTGCCATTTTTAGAACGACGAACAAAAGCCGAGAAAGAAAAGGAAAAAACAAATGACAGGGCGGTCAAAGAAACGCAGGTTGCGAGGAAAAGCAAATGACCAGACAGCCCCTCATGCTCCTTCGTGGTTTACGGCATATCTAAAGGGAACAAAAGAGGAAAGAAAATGGAGGCAGGAAGTTTCAAATATCATGAGAGATGGGAATAATGCAGTAAAGTTACTAGCAGCATCCATAGCTGAATTTGCAAGAAAATAGATTTAAACATTTTTTTTTGTTCTTTTAGTTTATCAAGATTCAAAAGCTTTAAATTTTTATAAAACATTGATTATAAATTAGCAAATTCACATAACTTTAAAAAAAAAAAGAATAGGACATAGCTGTACAAAAGTATACAGCTATATTTGTATATTTCAAATGATGGGGGGTTGTATATTTTGGTTACTTGCAACAAACATTTATTTCATTGCTAATGAATCATCTATCAATATTGTATATTTGACAGTGAAGTTGAGCCATGACTTCCACAGATTACATTTTTGCAACTGTAAAATATACTGTAATAAATGATGTTTTGAAAATGAAATAAAAATATAAACTATTTTACTACATTGGCTGTTGTCGTCCTTCATATGTTTATTACAAATGCATTAATCATCTGATGATGTTCATCAAGCAAATGCCTTGACAGATTCAATTTTGGAAATAAGTACAATTTATATCCCCCAAGGCATGTTTTTTTTTTTTTTGCATAGCTGCACTTATTACAACAAAGGTGTTATGCATGCAAATGTGCAATTTGTCTTCGGCAGTAAAACTATCGATATACATACTCAAGTACACACTTCGTAGACATCAGTGCAAAAGCTAAAAAATACAAAAAAGGTGATTACTACATGACGATATATCTAATGAACAGAATAGCCAAATCGATTTTATCGAAAATTAACGTTATCAAATGCAGCAATATGACGCATGTGATAGACAAGCAACATTTTTTCCAATAAATATTCTATAGCATGTGTCCTGGGTATTTTTCCTGGCTCCATATTCCTTTATGACAGTCTGTTTTTAATTTTATTCACAAAACAAATTCTACTATGCTTAGAAACAATTGTGTGAACAAAACTGCTACTATTTCCAAAAGTTCAATATGATTCCACATTATTTAAATGCAGATCGATACATGTATAAAATTTATACATTCAATGTAATATAAATTTTAAAATTCGAACGTATTTAATTCGTCAATGCAAGTGAAAATAGAGATCATTTTTTAGCAAACTCTGCTATGGAATCTGCTAATGATCTTACAGCTTCGTTCCGCTCTTTCATAATATTTGAGATTTCTGTCCTCCATTTCCTTTCTTCTTCATTTCTTTCTTTTATGTATGCAATAAACCATCCTGGAGCCTGTGGAGCTGGTGTTTGATCACTCACATCTTCTTGTACCTTGTGATGTTTTGAGTGTGCAGCTTTTTTATTTTTCTTCCTCCTCTTTTCCTTCCTTCCCTTTCTTTCATAGTACTGAAAGGATTAAGATGTATTGCAAATTAATGCCACGTTCTTATTATGAAACAAATATATAAGAAGCTGTACAAAAGTTGATGTTTATAACCAGGCCAAACTACTATGAGTTTGCAATACTTACGCTATCACTGGAGCTTGAAGAAGAACTGTCATCTGAAGAAGCGCTACTGTCTCGAGAACTACCAGGAAGATATCCTAATATGTCATCCATAGCTCCAAAATATGGCCATGATCCACGTTCCCCGATACCTTTTGAACTTCTTTTCTTGATGATCTTGTATCTAAAATAAATAACCCCAAATCAGAAACATATTTTAGAAAAATTTCGATATTGTCAAAGTTGGGACGGAATCATTAATCCCTACCTGTCTTGTAAGTTTGCCCACTTCTTACTAATGCTGATTCCCGATTCATCGTGACCATGTGCTTTAAAAATTTTGGCTATGGCATCCCATGCAGCTTTCTTTTGCTTATTGTTCTCTTTTCTGTGAGGCGATATCCCTGCCACTAAGGTCAGCAATAAGTTTATTTTGTCTTCAGGCCATTTTGCTAGAATGGTAAAATCTGCAAATAAATGACACTTTTTTTCACACAAGATTCACAATGAAGCAATGTATAGTTCAGACAATTTGATTACCTGAATTTAAAGACAATGAATCATCTTTCTTTACTTCTACAGCCTCATATGAATGATCTGGTTGTGCTCCATCTCCTGTGCTTGCCCTCAATATGACTTCATTAAGATATTCTGGATCTGAAATGATGGCATACGTTAGACGAAGCATATATATAATGCATTAATATTTGACTAATTTTATTAGCGAATAATGCAAAGCATTTTATCAAGTTGTTCAGTGTGCGAATCGAAACAGGCTGAGAATGCAACATTTATTTAGGACATTGATGGGCTGACTTTTAATGAAGGCGTCATTGTACGTCAAACAATGGCAATCGCAAAACAATATTTCCTGGAGAAAGATTTACCGTTTACAGCTTTTACAGGTTGAATGGTTTTAAAACTATAGCACAGACGATACACAAAAAACGACACTCGGCAGGACCATGTTATAAAGCCCTTTGAAACAATGTATGTAGGGGATAAGTAGCAGAACATTATAGCGTAGATTTAACGGGGTGGAGAGGAAAATATTCAAGGATAACTATAGTACACAAACAAACCTGTAGTACACCTACTATGTTCTTCAGGAGTTAACAAAACTCTGTAATATTTCCCACCGGTTATATTCTCCGCCATGGTTTTTCTGCGCAGATCTTGGCTTGCTTTCTAGGTAAAAAAATGGCGACTGGAGTCCTTTCTCGTTCGGCCAAGATGCCGAAGAGCGCCGCAAGAATATCACGTGACCATGGCAAGCAAATTCTACTTTGCCGAACGTCGTCAACTTTGCTCTTTTTCAAAAGAACCTTTGAAAAACTTAGAAAGAAAAGTTGTCAATTTGCGTAAATTTTTCAGGATTTTGATGAAGTTATTGTGTTCCAATGGTGTATAGAAGCATCGCGTATGTAATATAGGGTAAGTTTTGTAAATTGGTTTATAATTTGCTTATAAATATTTAGTATTCGCCGGAATCCAGTCGGTTTTATCTGACTGACATAAATGGGATTGATTATAGGGTTTGAAGGTCGTCGGAAGAACTGATTTGACTACAGAAGTTCTTCCAAGTTTCCCATAAACAGCGTTTTCTCTAATTAAATCTTTTTGTGAAGACGAGGAAAAATGAGTTAATGAATTCCAAAATAAAATTCAAAACTATCTTTGTCTTCTACCCCCAATTAAACTCCAACATAAGTTTTATCAACCATTTAGCATTCTGCATTTTCTATAAGGGATATGACGCGCCCTAAAACTTTAAGACCTTTATTGAGTCTTATGCCAGAAAATATAGCCATTCCCAGTTGATATCCAAAATAATACTCACGATTTCTACCTGTTGTAATTCTAGAGCTTACTTGATGGCCAAAGTTGTTTATAGAGACTATGGATCCTTTTCCAAGACTTGGACCTGCTTCAAAGAAACCACGAATCGACGCTGCAAATGATGAAACGATATGGGGCCAAGACGATGAGTTCACCGTCGAAGACTTGGAACAAGTAGATCTGATCTCCAGTCAAGTTTTTTCACAGCGTCCCAGCGCCTCAACCAATTCCATGGCAATTGGTGGGACTACATTGCAAAGGCACCATTCTTGGTCGGCTTCTCCGAACGAAAATGCGTTGCCTAAGAATGCCAATTTTACCTCAAAATCAAGATCTTCATTACTCCAGCGGAACCGAACTGGGAATGGAAGTAATTGCAACCAAACGCCTGTCACTGTAAAAAATCGGCCGCTGACAAATGGCTCCCTTTTTAAACCAGACTTAAAATCCTGGAACGGGTCACCTTTCGGCGCTCAGAAACTGTCAGAAACGTCCTTACAGGAGATTGAACGTCAGCGACAAGAGGTACGTGGTCTATTTGTATACTGTCATAAATTGACAGCATACGTTGCTTTTTTATTCCGCATTTCTAGAGCATGAATGTTTTCACCAAACTGTCATCTTAAAATATATACTATATATATTAAGGCAAATAAGCCATGCATAGGGTCAAGTAAACCATGGAAATCATAAAGTATAGCAGTTTAAATCTAAATTTCGGCAACAATAAGCCAAAGTTTGATACACGTTTGGTAAACTATACATTTTTCGTTCCCATCTTGCCGATATATTTTTTTTCTAACAGTATTTTTCTAGGAAGTCAGTAACTGTAAGCTTAATTTTGTATTGCATAACGTTTCTACAATTTAATTTTCCTATATAAGTTTAAAAGGCTGCAAGAAGATAAAGCAAAATGTGAAGCACAGATAAAGCAATTGAATGATGCTTTATCACGGAAGGACTTTGAAATGCAAGCTGCCAACAGTGAAGTGGATTCCTTGAAACAACAATCAGTGATAAAGGAACAGCGTCAGCAAGAATATTTGCTGGAGATTAAAAAACTCAAAACCGAGTTGGAATTCAAGGCAAACTAATATTTTATCTCGAATGTTAAATTAAATCTGTTAAAATGTTTCCTTTCATTGCTTATCAAAATATTCTTTTTGACTTCAGCGCCAAGAACATGCCAGTGAGCAATGGAGAGCTAGTCAACAACAACATATTCGTCAAAATAACGAGAACCACGTTAACAAAAAATTATGCATTGGTTCAACAGATGGGTCCCAACCCAGACAGAAAATATTTAAATCCCCACTAAAAATAACCGATGACAATAATTGTTTTCCAAGCCAGATAACATTTTCGAAACGAATTTTATCGAAAACGTCTGAAGGTGCTTCCGAAATTGCTGGAAAATCCTCAATAACACCCTGTACCACTGACATTTGCCTAAAGCTGAATGATTCAGTTTTACCATTAAAACGACCTCTAGGAATGGAAACTGGTCCTGGATTAGTTGACATTCTCCTGCAGCGAGCTAATTCAGAGCAACCCTCTGAGGCGGCACTGGTACTGCGTAACACATCCTTGACATTTGATGTAATGACCGGTTTCAGCACACTGTTAGAAGATGATGGTGCCATTCAAGTAAAGCGAGATAGTCACATAACTTTAGAATCTCCCGAGCTTAGCATCTTCAATATTTGCCTAGGCTTGCGTCTCGATTGTGCCAATTCAATGTTGCCTTCAATCTACAAAGCACTTTCTAGTTCATTCGGTGCTAATAGTGATAAATCTGTGAAGCCAGGAGACAGTTCCGCTTGTGGCTCTAACTCACCATCAACTAAAACTTGCAGTCAAACTGATGAATCACAAAATGTCATCTGCGCCCTTCAAATGCTGAAACAATTGGTTTACTGCAGCCCAGGAGTGTGCCGACACCTAGTACAAGAAAAGACAGAACATGTCCAGTTAAATACAGATCCACAACCTGGAACATCACTTGCATCTAGCATTCAAGAATTGGTTTACACTACAAAGCATTCATTCCATCCAATAATTCACAAGATGTTTGAGATTTGCAGTCTTCCGATTCACTTAGTAAGTGAGAATTGATTTCCAAGAAAGTTTGTAAGTTATTGGAAATGCAAATGTTTTTAAAAATATGGTCGGCACACAGAACTTGCATAACTGCGTTTGAGTTATTAATTTAGTTATATTTTATTTTATGCTATGGGTAGCAAAGCACGGATACAAATTTACCACAACTAGCATTGGAGATTCTGGGAACAGTTGCAACGTACTGCCCTTGTGACAAATTGCCAAGGTATTCCTCCTATATTTTAAGGATGTTGTAAATTTTAATATTCTCATCTTAAGATTAATCGTTTTGTATTCTACTTTTCAGGTTTTTACCTTTAATTACACCACAGGTGCTGGTTAACTGCTCAACGTTGGCAATGGGTGGAAATGCATTTGTCGAACTTGTGTCCCTGTTAGGCACCCTTTGTTCAAACCCAAATGTGGTAGAGGCATCATGCAATCGAGATGGTAGCGTATTATTTTTATTTTAGTCTCATAAATAGTTTCTTCAAAGCACATTTGGCTTTACAATATTTTATGATATCACGAAAATGCTTTGCCATTTAAATTATCGGTACATATATTAAACTAATTTTTTGTTATATTTATTCCATAGATAGCTGCTTTTGGATTCCACTAGCTAACGCTTGGCATAAAGCAAGAAAAAGGTCGTCGCATAAATTCATGTCAAAATTAGATAATTTGGTATTTGCTAGTCTTAATTCACTTGCATATTTATTTAAGGTAATGGTAAAGTGAATATTGTACTTTAATCGTAACATTGAAAAGTTTAAAAATGCTAGCTTGTTTGACTTTATTATCTATTACAATCAGTAACTATTACTGAGTGCATTAACGTACGTTACATTTATAATTTGTAAAATGAAATATCACTTTATCATCCCCTTAATGATTTATTTTAATTCAATTGCCTAAAGTATATTATGCATCCCACAGATGATCCAGGTGCTTTCTATTTGTTTGACTCACGAGAGTGAAAAAATCCCATTTTTATCACCCGATGAAATTCACTGTCAATTTGAGGTAGTGCTGCTGTCTTATCTGATCAGGTTAATGCTCATTACTGTTAACTATATTTAAAGTGGACTCCAATTTTAGATGATATCGAGCCTCATACTGTACTTGCACCATCAACTGGAGCTGTACGAAGAAAGCCCAAGGCTTTTAAGCATCCCCACACTCAGAAATGGAATATCGCTTCTCCACCAAATTGCAAATCGTGATTCTAACTTTCGTCGACACCGTGCTCAAGTTAATTCTGAAATGTTTGCTTTCCTGCATTGGTTAGCTAGAGTTAAAACTGCATTGAAGATAGGGCCTGCTGCAGATTGTAAGTCTGAATCTCAGTTGTGCCAACAAAAACGAAACTTCACTTTTGTCTATAGTCTCTAAGCTGACTAACACTTTTTTATAACACATTGTTAATTGTAATTTGTAGTGCTCCTGGAAATGTGGAATATTAAAGAATATGGGTCGTGCGAGAGCACGGAAGATTTCCCATGGATGACGAAAAGCTTTGCGTAAGGATTCCAGCAGGATTGATCAAAGCTAAATGAATAGCAAGTACATGTACAAATGTTTCTGCTGTGTGGAAAAACATATTTTACACGTGTTGTATGACTAGTTAAAAGGATAATTGCCATGTTTTGTTTTTGAGAACTTTTAATGAAATTAGGCAATTGTTTCAACCAATGACTGTGCTAATTTATATAAACATGTTAGTATTATTATGGAGAAATAATAAATAATTGCTTCTCTGTTTTGAATAATATTTTATACAATTCTTGAAATGTTTGTTTTAAGATTGATTTTATTATCTCGCTTATCAGAAATATTGCTACATGGCAATAACACTTGGCTTTTTCTTCAACAAAATGTTGACTGCTTTAATTTCTGGATTGAGTTCTGCGCATTTTTCAGCATGAAAATCGATTAACTCTCGTATTCTTTCTTTCAACAATGGTACATTCGTCCCCGTAGCAGCCGAGATTAGCAAAATATCTTCAAAATTGATGAATTTCTTTGGTCGTGTTTCTGATGACCAATCTTTTGTCACCTCTGCAAAGTTAATTAAAACAGGTAGGATAAAGCTCAATTGTGAATGCCCATGGGAAGAAACTTTTGAAGTTTTACCTGCTATATTTTTAATATCCTCAAGGAGGCTCAACGACTGTTCAGTAGCCCTGTCGGTATCCATTTTATTAATTGCCAGAATCGAAGGTACCTCTGTCAGCTGATCCTGATATAACTCCAATTCCTGCAATTGAATTGATCACATTTTATACAACTAGACTACGTGTTGTACTAAGACTGTTCTTCGCAAATATACTGCACCTTATTTAGTAGAACCAAGGTTTCAAATGCAGTTCTGTGATTACTCTGAGGATTCAATCGAAACCCATTGATATCAATAATAAATAATAAAATCTTTGTTCTTTCCACGTGCTTTAAAAATCTGTGTCCAAGTCCCACGTTGTTATGAGCGCCTTCTATTAAACCAGGAAGATCGGCCATAGTAATCTATTGAGATCAATCATTGTCATCAGTCTGCTCTCACAATTTGCAAATTCACCTAAATTGACATATACCTGTCTGTGGTCAGTATATTCAAGCGTTCCCAACTGTGGACAGATGGTTGTGACTTAAAAATAATAATGTTGCATTGATCTTAATTTATACATTTTAAATAATATCACTGGTTGATACAAATTTGATAACAACTTACAAGGATAATTGGCAATCCTAGGTCTTGCCTCAGAAATTGCTTTTAAAAGTGAAGATTTGCCTGCATTTGGATACCTACATTTTAATTTATGTTATCAGAACCCATAAAACAATTTGCTTTTAAAATAGCGTTTATATTTTAAAAAATTGAGCAGGTAACGGTACCCGACTAGGCCAACATCTGCTATTAGCTTCAAATCAAATGTTATACTGTGAGCTTGTCCTGGTTGGCCATTAAACTGGTTTTCAAAACGTCCACCAGCACCTCCCTTAGCTAGAAGAACTTTATCACCAACTTTGTCAATTTCTCCTAAAAACAAAAAAATACTTATTTACACATCATCACAATCACATGGAAAAGCATGTGTAAAGAATAAGATAACTGCAGAATAAAGTTCAATTCGCTTTATTAATTATACCTAGCTTGTGCCTACTGTCGGTATATACAATGACACCAGTTGGACAAGGTATTGTCAAGCTTTTCGCCAATTTACCCACAATCCTATAATTGCTGTAGGTGAAATTCAAATGATTAAATTAATTCTATGTGATAAAGCGCGAATAAATTCTAAAATAGGTAACCTTCACACCTGCTATGTCCACCGCTTTCAGCAAGAAATCGTTTAGTGGGAAACTTTTTCAATAGCTTTTTAAGGGTAAAATCCTCTGCATCTGTCGCCTCTGCATAAACATCTCCTCCTTGTCCTCCAATACCACCATATTTCGGGAATCCCATTCCCCCTGCGCCTCCTTTCACATAAATTCGTAGGCTATCGACGAAGCTCTAAATACATGTGCAAGTGTTATTCATCCAAACTAGTAGGGAAAATGCCTTAAAAATGTGTTATACTTACCCTTCTAGCTTTTGACAAAATTATACTTAGTTTGACCATGTTTATAAAAAAGATCTTCGCGTTTAATTTCAAACACTTTGGAAAAGTTTCGAAATCAAACCATGCTCATAATTTTGTTTCAAGATTAAAGATTCAAATTACTCCTTTCTAACGGAGGATTCGAAAACGAACCAATGCTCACATACGTGCCACCCTGTGCAAAGATTCTCGCGTGGATGATGCCAGGTGGCGGCCATGTTGGAAAGCAAATTAATTCCGTATTCTATTGCGTATGATCAACTCAATCGCTTTTTAATAAGGAAAAGTTTTCTTAAAACACAATGTTTTATAAAATTGACAGAGTTTAATATTATAATTTCATTTTAAAAAAAAGATCTGTAGCATTGTATGAGCTACCAGTATCAAATTACAAATATATGTGATTTTAACCACATTTAAAAAAAAATACTAAATCTATGCTTTAAAAGCCTATGAATCTATGAATTTAAGTTGTATTTAAAGTAAATGATAGCCGTGTTTAATTATGCTATAATCAAGTGTAAAAATAAATGCTAAATAAACGTGTCAAACATACGTGCTAAATCAATGAAAGTCAACAGCTGTAGAGTTCCAATATGGCGGAAGGAAGTTGGTTGTCGTGGTCCACAAGTTCACGTCGTTCGATGTAATTTTCTTTATCTTTAAATTTACCTTTACATACTTTATTACTAATTTATTCAAAAATGAATAACGAAGGTAACATTTCCGATTTAAATATGGTGGATCTTGTGCACCGTGGATTGATGGCGGCAAGCCAGACAACACTCATGTCAACACAAGAGCAGCTGACTTTACATTTGGATTCGAGTTACACGAATAAAAGCATGGGCACTGTAAGTGAAAAGCAGCCTTTATTGGCACAAGAAGAGGCTGTGTTACATTCAGTGATACTTGATTCGTTGCCACTGGCAGCTGAAGCGAGCATACTTTTACAAAACGAGCAAGTGCTTTGTGACAAAGTCATTGATTGTGCGGTTAACTTAGATTCCGTCCATCTCGAGCAACATTTTGAAAACGAGGTAATTGCATGTTTAAGTCTGTCATCTCAAGTAACCAATTAATCTCCCAGTTAATGTATATGTCTCATCTGCTCTGTATGTGCTTACATTGATTGATTTGTGATTTCAGATTTTCTCAGATGTCAGTGCTACTATTTCTGACTCATTTTTGCAAATGCTACCAGAGACCCAATATACTTTACTGGAAAAGTTGCAACTTAATGCTACTGTTTGTTATGAAAACAAAGAGAATGGCGGCGCGGCATGCTTGCTCAGAGGAACTCTTCAACAGATCGTTGAAGCTCAGAAATTTCTAGAAACACTGTTAGTAGGAAATCCCCTTATACATTGCCAAAAGCCCTTACAAGACGACGAATTCCAAGAAGGCAAGATTTCTGGACTAAAAAAGGTCGAGAGTTGTGACAAGGCCATAATGTGTGACATCATTAAATTGGATAAGCTCTCCCATTTTGCAATGGAGCATCCCAGAAAAGCAAGGTTCTCTTCCTTATTATTGCGACAGACTGCTGGTTCGCGGATCGCTGTCAAGAATAAATTTCGATTTCATCGTAAAGTTGTAAAGGTTAAGAAAAAGAAAGGTTCCATGAATACAATCCCATCATTAGCCAACTCTGATATCAGGACTACACCATCTACAAGTGACCAAATAACAGCATTCACTGATGTTCCTGTAAGTGGGTTAGGCTAATCGAATTCGAAACTGCATGCATTTTGCGCATAGTTGTGATAAATAATTTCTGTCCTTAGGATGTAGACTCGCCTTCAAATATCGAGAACTTGGGTTCTTTAAATAACGAAGAACTAACTGATGAGAATGATCCAAATTCAGTGGTTTCCACAGGTGCATTGGAGTGCAATGACCAGCATACAGAGTTGCCATTGGGGGAAGCACAATTGATATCTGTTCCATCGCCAATACAAAGTGAGTGGGGAATTTGAACATCACACTTTTTGTTTCATGTGAACTTTCTAATCATATTATCTAACATATGTATCAGGGGAAGAGTATGATACGGATATCAGCATCCAGAGGAAATCACGGCGTGTATACGAAGAATTGACTCCTTATAAATTTTTCTGCAAACGTTGTTCATTTAAAACGAAACGGGAAAGCCATTACGAAAAGCATTTGTTGATTCACGACAAGGTAAGCGAGTTTTGAGGGTGCATCTTTGCTTCCATCCATTTATGTGTATATTACAATAATTATATTAATTCAATTCAGGTGAATACTCTGTATAACTGCGATAGCTGCAGTTTCACAACAATTCGCCTAAGCCACCTTCGGCGCCACGAAATGTCTCATAGCCAAACCACATACAACTGCGATCAGTGCACATACAAAACGGACGAGGTGAAACTGCTGGCTCGACACGTCAAGCTAAAGCACAAAAGCGAAGAGGAGCAGCCGACCCCCAGCCCTCAAGAGTTGCTCCAGTGTTCCCAGTGCCCATACAGCACCACATATCCGTATCACTATAAGAGGCACCTTCGGGTTCACAGCAGCGAAGTGAGAAATACCTCGCGCGTTTACCAATGCAATCAGTGCCCTTACAAAACGTACCGCAAGGAGCACTATATTCGCCATGAGAATAATGTACATAGCAATAAGCGACCCCACCTGTGTGACATATGTGGCAATTCCTTCAAGAGGCCAGATGCACTCAAGCAACACCTCCGTGCCACGCATGGAGGCGCTGATGCCAAGGCGCTGCAGTTCAGCTGTTGCGTTTGCAACAAGAAGTGTCGTTCCCAAGCGCATTTAACCGAACACCAGGCCGTTCACTCGAACATCAGATCCTACCTTTGCGAAGTCTGTGGTGCTTCGTTCAAAACACGATCCGTGCAACGGAAGCACATAGCTACAATTCACAAGAATCCTAGGGCACATTCGTGCAAGCATTGCGACAGGCGCTTTAATACCAACTATGCCCTTCGACGGCACTTGCGGTTACATGCTGACGAAAATGGATCTGTAGAGAAGAAAATTGAAGAATTGCCTCCTCTACACGAAACGCTCATCTTGGCTGTGCCTGAATTCACAGTTGCCCCAAATAATGCGTTATCGTTTACTCTACAGCAAGACGATCCTTCTTCATCCACGCCCGCTCACCTTACTTTTTCTGCACCTAGAGATTCCCTTCAACTACCAGTGTCGGAAGGTGCAACCTTTGTGACCATCGAGGAATCTTTCGTTCAGGGAGAAGATGCCTTATCGCAGGACCAGCAGGTTTTTGCTCAGCCAGCAGAAGCCACAACTGCACTTCTTTATTTGACAAACAGTTTTACTCAGTATTAAGGATAGAAGCATCTCTTCAGGTCTTGAATGGTAGGGGGATGGAAAATAGTGGGAACTTAAAAACTTGATAGCATATTTATTAATAAATAAGGAAACAAGTTGAAATTATTATCCTATTAAGGTAAACTCATTCTGATTTTGCAGTAGATGATTTTTTGTTTAAATACATTCTGTATACTGCTTGATTCATCAAAGTTTTATTTTGGCGAATCATGCCAAATATCATTGATTTGTCATAGTAGCTGTTATTTTGAGATTATGCAGCGAAATCGGGATGTACTTGGAATAGCCAATTATTTGAGACAAATCTTTATGAGAAAGGGAACTCTGGCTAGAAAAAATTCAATGCACAAAATTGAGATTTTTCCTTGAATAATGTATAGTTTACTTCGACATCTTGGCAATTTTTAGGCAGTACAGTCTTAGAATTTAAATATCTATAGGAAGTTTCTCGTTTTTTAAAGTATTGCCTAATCTGGATTGTTTAAGTTGCTTACAATACTGTGGATAAACGTCTTCTAAACTATCTACATAAAAAATAAAGCTTTAGGTGAAGAAGTATTCCAATTCATTTTTCAAGGCTTTGTAGACAATTTGCATGGTTTTTATTAATAACTTCTATTTTATGACTATTGGGTACTAAGGAATATATTTACTAGGTTTAAAGAAAAATTCGCATAAAAAGCATTATTGTTTAACGCAATTTTAGGACAAATATAGCATAATGAAACATTGTTATTAAATGCCTTTTAAGGACGATGGGAGTTTTCTCTTTTTGTTCCATTCTCATGCAAATTATGTTTATCTTCATCAATTTTCGTAACAAAATGTAGGCGAAATCACTGTTACAATTAAGTCATCTATTCGTTTTGCTTCCATTTGTGATTACATTACAGGTAGCGTACATTTATTTATTAATGCTTTTACAAATTAGGTTTATCTATGATGGCTGCTGGGATGGTGTTCTCAAAATTGAGAAATTAAATTTTTCCAATTATAATTTTCCCGCCTGCTTTTTCAAAATGATTAAATGAGTAAATTGAAGGAGTTTTCGGTTATTTAGTTTTCTTGTCTAAGAATATATGCATATTCTTTAATTGTTTAGGAAACATCGTTCCTTGGAGCAAGCATATCAAAGTTCCGAGTAAGAATTGCTAGATAAGCTAGACAATTCTGTATTGCCGAAAACTGTAAATGCTAGGCAATTCACTTTGTCTGCTCGAAATTTGAGTCAAGGCGATTAGGTTTAATCTTTATTAAAAGGTTTAAAAGGAATATTTATTACTCTTAAAATGGCATTAATTATGAATAATGAATTTTGTAACGTGGATTCCAATGCTATATCGCATCCTTCGGTAACTGAACGCTATTATACTCCTCGTTATAGTACAGGTACGTATATTTCTGTCAGTTTCTGACATTTTGGTTCAATTTCATAATTAAAGAACCTTTTTCTTGTATTTCATAGATAATAAAGGAAAACTTCATGAAGATCAGTGTGTGCTCTTTCATAATAATAGGTAAGTATAGACAATGAGGTTGTTTGGTAGATATATAATTAAAGTTACAGATGATAGTACTAATGATGGTGAGTTAGTAAGTACACGTGTAAACGTCTGTTGGCCGTTCAAAATTAAGGACCGATTTTATTGAATTTTAAGACAGTAAATTCTTTAGTGCAGTGTATTTCAACTGTTATGCCGCTGAGGGATCAGTTTTTGGGAGGGTCGATACGTTTTTTATTCACAGATGTTTATAAGAAACGAAATCTATTTCCATTTATATTTTATAAATACTAGTTAATTCGAGCTAGTACCTTTTTTTTGCCCATAATTTGAAGTATTAAAGCCATGATTTAAATCATACCAGAAAAGTAAATTGAATTATTGATCAAGTTACGATAGACTGGCATATTTAAAGGAATTGTAAATTAATTCGGCAATTAACTTTTCAACAGAATATGTGTAATCACCATAGCTCCATCTCATCCATTAGTTGCGCAACAAAAAGAGATTACACTGATAGATTTTCAAGTTACGGAGCAAACAAATCGTTTGAAAAACAAAGTTTCAGGAAAAGGGAAACGAGTAAGTATAATTTTAGACTTCTTTAATGGATGCTTTGTGTATCTGGGTAACTGGGCATAAGCCGAAAGTGTAATTTGTCTTAGATCCTTACATTTTAAAATATTTTCAGGGTGGTCAATGGTTGACTGAAATTTCCCCCCTTTGCAAGGTCTCGTGCAAAGATGGTTCAGAATACACTTTGTACAGCTGCATTAAAGGAAAGCTGGTGGAAGTAAATGAGACTTTGTTGATGAAACCACATTTACTTACGCAAAAGGTAAGTAATTAAGTAATTTTTAATTAGTACAATTTATGACACATGCATCCATGTTTAAAATAACATTTATCGTGATCTATTCCAAAAATTAAACGGTCTACTTTTAAGTTGTTGAGGTGCTACAGAAATAACAAATGTGATTGCCAATAGATCACTTGTGTGTTTTTACATGAAACAGCTAGTTTAGTTTGCTCTTAAAATACGTTGATAATCATGTTGCTTGTTAGGTTTACATATATGCATCATATTTGTAAGTGCTGGTAACAACGTAGCAATATGCATGGTATGAATTGATGCTAGTGGGTCAAATAATGTACGTTTTGATTTTTTTCATAAATTACCAGTTAAAGCCAACATGTAACCAATTAGAGGGTATTACAAGTGAATTGGAAATGTGCTTCAAAGTTCTAATGCAGTCTTAATTAAAAATGTTAATTGTCTAATTTTGACTAAACTTCATAAAAATTTTTAGTTGGTCTTTGCAAATTTGGCGACAATCCAAATTTATAAACTAAATTCTAAATTTAATTAAAGATGTAAGAAACGGAGAGGTGCTGCATCCATGTTTTGGAAAGACTACAACATTCACAGAGCCAATTACTGGGCAGCAATCAAAATGATGTGACGATAAAGCAGAATAAAATATGTTGTATATGGTGATTTTACCCGGTATTTTTTCTGTAGTAACTAACTAGTTAAAAATTCATAACGATCTATGACCTTTTTTGTTTTGTTGCTTTATGTTTTGAGTGATGGATACCAAGACATATTTGGCAATGCCATGACCTTTATATGCATTTGAACAGCACAATATTAGTCATAAATAAAATTTGGATAGTGTAGGTGTAAATTGCAATTTGATCTTTCTTTACAAACAATGGTAGTAGGTTCCAGCTAGTCAAAAGAATGCAAAAATGATGCTAGTCAAATGGTTGTCTTTATTTAATTTGCAGCAAAAGTTAATTGACCCCATAAAACATTAAAACTTAAACTAACATTGGTATGTATCCTTTCCATTGTTCATCAGTGTAATGTGTTGTAATCAGTGAGAAGTCATCATGTTCCTGAAATTGTTGTGTCTATGGCAAGTTATGTCTAGTACCGGGCATTGATCTGAGTACGTGCTTATCTAAAATATATAAATTTGTAATGTTTGTTTGCAAAGTGTGCTCTTGAATAGATTCCAACCTCTTTAGTCTCCAGTTTCCTCAACCACTACTTAATGAAATTTTATTCTGTGAATTCCTTATAATATCGAAATAAAGATAGGGAACTCTTTAGTTAAGAGCTATGATGTCTGCTATAACACTACAATTATCTATTTGGCTTCGATATAATTGACAGACTACTAGACACGTATATAATATCTTAATTACTGCATCTAATAGAATATAATCGTGAAATACTGTGACCGTTGGACAGATGGACATGGCCAAAACTTGCATCACATGTAAACTTCCATACATTGCTACTTAAAACAGTTTTTTTTTTACATGATGATGTGTTGCACAGTTTCCAAGGGCAGTCATCCACAGATCATGTGCTGAACTTTGATCAAGAACTGTAATGCTGTTGAAAGTTTTCATTAGTTAAAGTGATGATTTCTTGGCCATCTTTGGTAACAAGGCACTAGCCACTTCATACTGGAGGGCTTTACATCTTTCTCCTAAATTAAATAAAAATACTTCCTTATTTTGTTGATGCTGTTGACGTTGAGTATAAAGCACAATCTATATAAATGTGAAAAATTGCTTTCTCACTTTTGACAGTAATGGTTTATTCAGCGTTTGTTGTCTGTTTTATACAGTCAAGCCATGTGATTCTGTCAGTTGCAAGATGTATCTGTATTAGGTCAATGTACAATTCATCAATTGCTAAATATCGCATGTTTTAGAAGACAAGAGAAGGATTTGTCCTGATTTGAGTCTGGTTAAGAACTGGTATTTTTAAGTTAGAACTATATTGGGAAGTTTAGTTTAACTCAAAATATAGCCTTCAAATTTTTCATTTAAAGCCAACTGATTACCAATGGATAGTTTTATAGTTTTCATAAGGAATTATTTACACAAGGAACAAATAGCATTATTTTTCCATTGAATTCATTCATGTCGATTGCTCTTGTCCTTAAAAAAAGTCAGAAGAATACGTTATTCATTTATCTCAGATTAGATAAATGGCGTTCTTGGGTATCCCCTTACTCAGCAGCTCACTTCTTTGGCTGGTTATCACTTTCTCTTACAGGTTCTTCTTCAGCTCTTGCTTTATACCCCTATGAAATTGCTCACTTGCCTACCTTAGATCCTTGGCAAGTATTTATATTTAGAAAATAGCCTTAGTAACAGGCGTTTGAATTGGCAAAACGGGCTATCTCATTCGGTTCACTAAAGTATGACATTTACGAGCGAGACCAGCGAACTTGGACAAGTGCTCAGCCCAAAGACTGACATTTACGAGCGAACGAATGGCCAAACGCTATCTAAAGCACCCTGACGCCGTTAGATCATCAAACTCGGCAAAGACATTGTTACCAGTGCTTAACATTCTTGTCAAATATTAATTACCGTCCTAAAGTGTGGAGGGAGTTGACCTAAGCTAAGGACGGCCTCGTTAAACACGGTACATGTGTTTCATTACCGAGGACCAGCGCTCAAATGTAATTGCAAAACCTCAAAGGAGTTGGATCTTGTGCTTGGAAAAAAAAAAGACATGAAAACTTTCACTTCTCGCAACACTCTGCATGGAGACCACACGAGGAAACGCGCTTTGCAATTTTTTTCATAATATTCTTGTAAAAAGGCTAAATGAGCATCTTCTTGGAAGTTTTTTTTAGGTATTACTTATAAGATGCAGATAAGGTTTTAAATAAGATCGTTTTTTCCCCCACCATTTATTTGTTTTATATCAATCCAAAACCTATGATCTGCTGGTAATACTGGGCTAGGCCTGTGTCAGGTTTAGCTACTGTCTTGCAATTGCTATCTTTATTGTTTTGTTTTTCAATCATTGAGCTGAGTAATGAAAGGTTTATATCTTTCCCTTTTAAGTTCATTGACGGTTATTAAATAACATCATAATTAAGGTTTTATTATTAGAGTCACGACTTGGTTAAATTGCCATTTGTATTTGTATAACGAGCAAATCTATTTTAGAATGGTATTTTCAATGATAAATCTGATGTAGGCTTACTAATCTTTAGTGTTAGTCGCTACTTGGTGTTTTTATGGCTTTTATATGTCTCCAATTGTTATCTTGCTAATGTTTCTGAAATTGCGGATTAATTGTTGCTAAGGAATGACTACGTTTTGTAAAACTTTGAAAATTGTCTTTGAGGAAGGCCTAATACATTTGTATTGCTGGGCACTGGTCAAGCTGGTTTTAAAGTGGTAATTGGACAAATGATAACATTCAGAAAAGGCACCTCTTTATAAGGTATCGGCAGAAGCGTTTTTAATCTAATTTAAACGTTATTCCTGCAAAATTAAACCCACTAAGCGTTTGTGAAAGTGAGACTTGATTCTGTAGTTTTTTTGGTACGGGATCCTGTTGTTGCCTTGCCTTCTCCATAATAGTTCCTTTACCAGAACTTACCAGAACTAAAATTATAAAACAACTGGCGAGATGGGCCTTGTCCCATTGGGCCTTTAACCCTTACCTACCTTCTACACGGCTGATGTTTCTGAAGTTTCCTATTGTTGACTTGGCACTTTGTTCTCCTGTGCTTGAAAGTATTGCCCAACCACAACCAGATTTTATTAATTAGAATTTTTAGTTCATTGACAACTTTTTTAATGTTATATTTTTCAACATAAGGTTATACAATCTTTATTTGATCTATATGTGGTCCATTAAGTTCTTTTTATCATCAATTTTACACACAATTTTTGTTTAACTTTTTTAAAATAAGTTCATTTTTTTATTACTTTTAGCCACACTCCAATGGTTACATCGCCATTGTTTTGCCAAAACTAGGACAGAGCGAACCACAGAAAAACGCTATGACTTCGCCCGAGAAGTACGAGGAAATACTTAAGTCTCGGATATCTCTCCCCGGTAATTAAATCTTAATTTTAAAAGTTTTTGTGATCCAGCCCTGCAAATTTTTATTACGTCTTGCACAGCATTTTAAAAATGATGTGACGTGTTGTCGTTAAAGTTGCAGCATATGAAGCTTCTTTTATTTATATTTAGCAAATGCTGATAGTGAAGATTTATAAGCTAATGCATAGATTGGATATATTTCAACAAATGTAAGTATGAAAAAGCATTTAATACAATTTAACTGCCCAAATGTCTGCTTTCTCTGAGCATTAAAGTTATTTTCCATTCATATTTTATGTGTTATTAATTGGTGCTCATTAACAATAATTTAAAGGCAATGGCTTGTCCAATGCAAGTGCAACAAGCTTAAACAGCTTTTATTATGAGGTACAATTACATTGATTGCATATCAAGAGGTTCAAACTTCAGACGATTTGAATCGTTTAATTAGCCAAGCCCATGCAGCTCCAATTAAATTATTTTAACAGAAACAATATTGTTGTGCTTAAATCAAACGTTTTGCACTCGTCCTCAATTGCGTTAATATTTTATTACGTATAGAATTTATTAAGGCCCAAATAAACCTGCAATTATCTAAAAGTGTGTAATCTTCAATATACTGTAGTGCTGTTCAAGAAAATTGAATAGATGCACATAATATATTATTTACTTAGTGAGGACACATGCAATGATAAGGATCTAATCAAACTTTTCTGATTTGTATTTATTCAACCATTGCGACAATGCATTTTTGTTTATGTAAGCATTCCCTCATCGTCGCCCACTTTAGATAGTGCTCACTATATTTTTTAAATCTTGCAGCTATTTGAAAAGCAGTGAAGATAATGCAAAGAAAGTTAATTTTGGTAGCATCGTAAAAAAGAATTTTAGAAGCTTTTTCACTTTTTTTCAGAATATCACACCGCGTGAAAGGCTCATTTAATATGACTTTTTATTACACTTTGAAAGTTCTAGTTTAAAATTTACGACCCTATAAAGTCCTCCACCTAAATGTACACTTGTTGCATGTTTTGCAATTTGCCAAATAGCGTATTCCAAAGGGTTCGTTTCTAAAAGCTAGAATCCGGTGTCCAATCTGTGCCACGTTTCTTTTCCTTTGACTGGAATGCACGTTAATGGGTGCCTATCACTCTTTTTCAAAGCACCGATTTGGTGGCTCTTAACCCTTCCCTTCACACACGATTACCTGTACTGATAAGTGAATAACAAATGCTGCTAATAGATTTTCACGGAAAATGTACTAGGAAGTACAAGCTAGCTTAGTCACGAGTGATTGCAACTTTTTTATTTCCTTTTTTTTTCAAGATCAATGCTCACCTGCTGGTGCGTTGAAATTCACAACTACTTTGTTCATTTCCATGAAGAAATTATTGCTCAAATAAAGCGTTTATCTTTACATTTATCCAGAATTTATCTTGAAAATTTGGCACTTGAAAGTTTACCAAAATAGCAGCATTATCATCAAGTTTAAAAATGCTGTTGATAGATGTTAGGAAAGTTTACGTAAAGACATATTTTACATTCTTTATGACGTAGTCTCGAATCCTAATCACTTGTTAGATACAAACCGATTCTGCATGTAAATCCAACGAGAGAGTATTTTAATTTTGTCTGAAGATTTTCATAAGATTTCCTATTCGGAAACCATTTTGGTAAATCGTTTCTAAAGATAGGACAGATTAGAAGTCAATCTTATGAAAGTGGAGATAAAGAAAGAAAGAAAATAATGACGCAGAGACATAACCACTTATATATTCGTACAAACATTTTATTGCAAATGAAATATTCATACCAATGTTTACATGAACACACGTCACTGAAGCCACAGCCATTGCAAGGGGCGCGAATGATGGTGCGGACGTTAAGAGTGATGAATACGGTGACTTTTGATTACCAGTTACTACTAAATGAGAGGCGCGAAGAGCGAGATGATTTTAGATGCATAGTAATTAGAATAACACAATGATAATCACGCTTAGAATGAATGCAGTGATGATGGTATTATGCTTGTCGTTACATTGGATAGCGGATGAAAGACATAATTACTCAGTGCCAGCAATAAAATTGGTGACCAGTACTGCGGGTTTGGTATACAAATAGCAAAAAGACGCATTTTTTTGGTGAAATATTTTCTTTTTTTTTTTTTTGTTTAGAACCTTTATATACACAAAATTAGATAAACTTCCAGTAAGACAAAAAAATAAAGCTATTTTTATGAAGTGTTGTTATTTGTGTGCATTTTATGTTAATATTGGTCAGCATTAATGATTGATGATAGCAATCTATGAACGTTCTAGCTTTGGGCGTCGTTAAATAAAATTGACAAAGAATAAACATGAACGTTCTACTACAGTTGGCATGTGATGGGTAAACTGATATGTGCTAGCCATTGACATAATTAACTGTGCTATTCTAGTACATGAACATTAAAATAAATGTATTGCTTGTGCTTTTGCACACGAATTAAATGAACTCAGTTTTGTCCTTAGAAAATGGTGGACATCGTGATGCTCGCTAGCATTAGAGTCTGGTTCATTCTTGTGCAAAAGCACAAATTGGTTGTAACGATAAAATATGGATATGATAACATCAACAAAGAAAAGAATAAGTACAAAGGCTAAGGTTATTTTCTGCTAGCAGAGTTGTGATTTTACGATTATTGAGAATATCTGAGAAATTATCAAGGGTACCACAATTTAGATTATCGAAAAGTAACAATGGTGGTGTTTGTGTGTGAACTTTAAAACAATTTGAGACTGTTAATGCAAGTTTACAGTGTGGGACTTATGGCATAAAGTATGAAATTTTTTTTAATTGAAATATTGTTTACAAAATCTTGGTAAGCTTTTTTTTTTTGCATTGATATCCTCTCAGTCATTCCTTGCTTTAATTAGCTGATTTATTTTTATTAGTACAACTATTTTTGTTATTCAAATGAATACAAACTTGAATGGTTGGTATCTCTGACCCAAAATGGCCTACTAAATTTATCGGCGTTAATTTATGGAAACCCTGTTTCTATTTTATAGATTGAGGCAGTTGCTAATCTGGTATTTTAAGATCTAATTATATTGATATTTGCCAGCAAAACGTTTCAAAATTTGCAACTAGTTTCATAGATTGCATTTATTTTGCATTAAACGTATCGACTGGTAAAATAATTCCAGTGTTTATGAATGTGGTTTTGAAATGGGCACTCAGAAAGAGTCACCTGGCCACCACCACTTTTAACACTTCACCAAACTACATTAGTTTGGGTGACCTTCAGCTCCATCTGTGTGGTTGTACATGTCAAATATCACGGAATAAGTTTCTACAATTTCCACTCTAAATTTAACTTTTTCTACGTGACCCGCATTAAAGTCAAGATTTTGTGAGATGTAATGGTTCAGATGATTTGTGTGAAATTCGTTCTCCCAAACTTTTTATTTTAAGTCGAGTGATGCGTAATATTACTAATTAAACATTTTAGAGAGTGCAGAAGTATAGGTCGTTTTTTCCCATAAATAATTCAGTTGACTTTAGGAATCTAATTCTGCCTCTTGAATGACCTAATAATCTATATAATATCTCATCCAAAGTGCACAATAAGCACTAGGACTTGAAAAGCAAATTTCAAGGCTGACATTTAACTTATATTTTACAGTTCAGTTTGAAAGTGATAAATTAATCAAGGATTACTTATAAAAAAAAATTGTCTCGTTGCACAAAATCCTTGGGGATTCGAATATGGGACTTTGCAAGTTTATTTTAGCTAGCTTATATTTTTTTAAACGCTGAAGAAGATATGGCAGAGAAAATTGGGGACCGACTGTTTGTCCAAACCTCTGACAAATTTAATCGTTGATTAAAAATGACATTGTGATCATTGGCAATTAATAGCATTGGCATTTAATCGTGACAATTTTTCTGCAAAGTCATAATTAACTGATTAACGTTTAAACATAGAATGGTGCAACAGATCAATGAGTAAAATGGAAAACAAATGTGACATTTCTAAATATCTTGGTGGTGGATTTGTGGCCCGCAAATGCCCATGTGGTATCATCAATGTAACAACTATTATATTGATACAGGTGCATGATGATGACGATGATGGTAATAAAAGTGATTTCATATATTTATGAAAAATGGCAATAAGTACATGCAACAACGTACTAAACAATAAAAGCAAGTAATGCTTTTCAATTACATAAACGTCACAAAATGAAAGCGAATGGCATGTCCAGTGACTCGTTGCGCGACTTGTATCTGTTTATATACAATCTAATACTGTTCAATAATTAATAATCTTATGCAACAATAAAAGTGAATTACTTGAAGAGAATTAATTGACACTGATTTTTTTTACTAATGAATAAAAAACTATTGCTTTTTTGTGTATACTTTTTACGTTGAACCCAGTTGAAAACAAGTACATTAACGTCGAGAAATTGTTTTCCGTCAATAAGCAACATAACAAAAATTGAGAATGGAAATTTTGAAATACATTCCTATTAATCTAAGATCCTTGTATAGTGAGTTGGTTCTAAAAATAGCAATTGAGATTCACCTCAGTTTAGTGGAAGAAATGGGCCATACGAATAAGACCGAGCAAAATATTGCACACCAGAAACTTCTTCTTCAGCAAACTTCCACATGTGTTCATGTTAGTCAAAGCATTTGCTTCATATGGAAGATACATGTAACAGGCTTACTCAGTTTTAATCGCATGGTCCATTTGTTAAATGTGCTTCTTCCAGCCTGACTTACTATGGCCCTTAACCAAGGTGAAACTTGAGTTACAGCCGCACTTAAGATTTTGCGACGCTGGTTGAATCTCTGATACGGGCATTGGAATAAGAATTATAAATTACATTTCGGTCATGAATACGGTGTATAACAGACTACATGTTGTGCATTTTCGACGCTTGCCATCATAAAACTAGTTATTCTTTTACTAGACTCGTTGGCAAGCTATTAGATTTTCTTGATAATATACTGAAGATCGAGCAATAATTCACCACATTTATCACAGCAGCTGGCGCTCTGGTCGCCATAAATTAATTAATCGACATTGTTCAGCAAGGTTTGCCTGTGGGGAAACGGTCTGTAACTTCTTACCGGACTTTCAGGCTCTGGACCTGTGCCATCTTCGATAAAAGTGTCCTTCTCGCACATGTCTGTGCTCGTCTGACCCTGTCTGGGCTTGCATGAAAACGTTTGAAACCTCCGAGGATGCTCTCCATCGACTTGAGTTGTTACATGAAACGTTGAGCGGCTCCACTGCCCCTTTGGCATGTCAAGAACCCTCGTGCAAGGATGGCGGGCGGCCAGCAATACAACGGGACAAGTTTGGGACTGGAGCAGAACTTTCTCACCCGCATTGCTCAAACATTGCATTTAGGCACGTAACAATCCTGTTCGTTTTTACTGGCCATCTTGTCCCAGCACGCGGAGTGCTCCGAAGCAGCATGGGACATTCTTAACACCGGTGACATTATTTGTACTTTCTGGTTTTAGTTATCACTTCTGGTTCTTCAACCAACCATTTCTACCTCGGTGGTACTTCCGCCATGACTTTTTTCTTCTTCATACTGGCATTTTTCGTTTGTTTTACCACGGCAGAGCGCGAATAAGCTTTGGACGCAAACGTGCAACCAGTCTTGTCCTTTCCAGAATTTGATTTCGTTTCATAAGCTTATTTCGTCGTCTTCTTCCTTTCTCAGCACAAGGGGGGCAATAATCACAGCGAAGCGTAGACTTATATTGAACTTTGAGACAAAATCTAGAAAGTGTAAGACTGGTTGAGAATTGAATTGGATGGACGCGATGATGTATTTTTTGCCATCGAAGCCTTTAGCTCAATATATTTTTTTTTCCTCTCTTTGCTCTCGAATTATCGTGACTTTCTCACATCTTGTCTTCTGACGTTACGAACAGCCACACCTGTCCACCACCATGCCGGGCAGTAAGCCATAGATGATCATAAAGTCTGAGTCAAAATAAAGCATGGATATGGGAGACATCTTCCGAGGAGCGCAACAAGGTCCTGCCGATCCGGATGGATTGGCTTGCTGAACTAAGTGAGTGTGAGGGTACTTTTGCAGGAAGACAAATGGGCATTCCCCGGAGCAGTAGTTGGCTTCGTATTTTTTGGGAGCAATTATCCAGTCCCAACCGAATTCTTCGAAGTCCACCGTCAGGGGGTACCTGCAACAGCGGACTTCGGTGGATCTCTCTTCGCAGTTCAAGCCAATCATCCTTTTGGTTCTTCTCTTGCTTTCGTCCATTGTGTACACTTCCAGAAATGGCATCTGCAACATACAAATGAATTGTTGTCATGTTGATATTACTGCTTATCAATGACTGCCGCAATCATTTTTTACTTCTAATTAGCAATCCCTATTGGAAAAAACAGTATGAACCAGTATAAAAGTTATACTGGTACCATTAAAAGTTTTGCTGGTAAATACTGGT
>JAQGAE010000162.1:0-51006 GCA_034696685.1 Julus scandinavius | reverse complement strand
TTTGCATATGATGTGTTGTGACTTAATTACGATGCGAATTGACCGTGTCCGGATAAATATGCAATGCACTGTATATTTAAAAACAGGATTTTTATTTTTAAAGTTAAATATCAAAGTAATCCGCACAGTAGTTAAAATCGAATTAAATAACAGCAGTTGGTAGGTTATAAATACTTAAAAATCGTGGGAGGAAAAAAACAACAACAGCAACTTTAAAGGTTACAAAAACAATTTGTAAGTAACAAATGCATGGTAGCGATAATCAGTGGTACTTTCTAGATAATCCAGGCGTTATATCTACGAGTGTAGCTGTGGAATCATCGCCGGTGGATTCTGAATCCAGGTTTTGGGAGGGATCGCTCGCATGGAACTTCACTTGGTAGTTTTTCAGATTAGAGTTAAGCTGGTAGAAAACGAAAAAAATATTAGAACTTTCTGATTGTTGATAACAAGTAAACTGAATTACTTACATCTACAGAGGCATCGCCTTCAAACACTGGATTAGAGTAGCTTCTGTAACTTTCGTCTGGATTCTCGTAGGGTATAAAAGTGGGTTGGTTACCATAGTCTTCATCTAAAGGCTCTCCATTTTCACCGAATAATGGGTTAATGAACGGAATAGGTGCAAAGGCACCACGTAATTTATCCTTGCTAAAAATGAGAGCAACACAATTTTATTGTGAAGGTTTGACCAAAACAAGTCTAGTTTGAGCATTATTTTCTGTTAATGCATGGGGCAGTGGTGAGTTTTCAAACATTACGAACTGAATTGGGATGTTCCTGAAGTTCAGGCTTCGCAGATTCTAAAGATTCTTAGCAGTTTTACAGAATTACTTAGTTTTATAACTTATGTTGACAACATAGGCACATCACAGTATCTGATGCACGAATCTGAAGTTATTGACATTTACAGGACCAAGGAAAAAATTGAGGCCAATGTTTAATACGAGTTTCACTGAAAATCTTACCTGGGCCATACTGGACCAAACCGCCTGTAGTAGAGCAAGATGGCAGCTCCAGCAGCCAACACGAAGATCATTCCAACTATCACTCCGGCCACCCAACCTCGGTTTTCACCTTGGTTTTCTATGTCTTCTACGTCTGATACGATCCTGAGCCTGGTTTCGCATCTTTCACCCGTCCATGGGCCTTGGCAGACGCACATTCGATGGTGGTGCCTTATGAAGCAAGAACCTCCATTGAAGCACCGATTGGCATCGCACTTTTCCAGTTGGAATCCTATGCGAGGGTTCTTAGGAACTGCTAAAGAGTTTAAGAACCAAACTATCAGATACTTCAGCAATTGGGACAGCAGTTGTTTGAAGAACTTGTTATTTCAAGCTTCAGGAAATTAGTTCTTCAGTTTGTTGCTCATCTTTCAATTTAGTAATTGTCAAGTCTGAATTGTTGAAGAAAACTTTCTGAGAAAGGAAACTTATAGCTTAGTGGCAAACTTACCAGGTACGCAGGTAGTATTTGCTGTAGTGTTGAAATCCATTCCCGAGGGACAGAGGCAAGAATATCCTCTGGGAATTTTGACGCAAATATGGCTACACTCATTTCTTCGGCTGGTGCAAGGAGTGAATTCATCAGGCTGTTGCATAGGATGATAAACTGCCATGGATGTAACCTTGATTACGTTTTCCAGGATAACCACACGATCCTCGCAGGTGAATTTGTCGCAGCGAATAATTGCGTTCTTGCCCCAGTCTGCCCAGTACAGAAGATCCTCGAACATTGCAAGTACCATGGGGTAGGTCACATCTTTGCGGGTGATGGTGCGCCTATGTATTTTGTACGCATAAATATTGTAGACTTCCGAACTATTTTCAAAGACATAAGCCACTTTCTCAATAAAATCATACCTGTTATGGCCATTCAACCTCATTGTTTCGATGACTTGCAAGTGGACGTCCACCCAAACGATGGCATCGTGTAAGTAGTCTATCGTGAGTCCGCTCGGCCAGATCATTTTCTCTGAAGCTAGGACCGATTTGTGACGACCATTGGCGAAAACTTGTTCTATGGTCCCGTCATCCACAGAAGCGCTGGAACTCCATGTGCTCCAGTAGATTTTTCTAGAGTTGAGGAACGTTTCAAAGCAATAGTTACAATAGCTTCAGAGCTCTTGAAATTAGGAAGTTTAGGCAGTTTGTTCTTTATCAGAAATTGTCTCACCCAGTTCTGGCGTCTACTACGATATCCCGAACATTACGCTGACCGATATAAAGAATGTTAGCACAGTTTACACCGTCTAAGGTGCACACCACAATGTAACCCTTTGCGTCCCAGAAGATTAGCAGCCTGGAAACCCAGTCCACAGCCATGGCAGTTGGATTCTCCAGGTCATCAAGGACGACTGTAGTGGATGAATTAGTTGAAGATTGAGAATACTTTGAAATTGAACCCTGGAAGTGACATGTGGATTCATTTGCATTAATAGCTACTCCTTCAACATAAACATTCCAGCTAAATTAATTTTTAACTAAATTCCGAGAAGGCCAACAATATATTGAAACCTTAAATTTAAGTAGCGTTTAAATCATCTAATCTTAAAAACACGAAAATCCCGAAATGAACAATTTTAGTCTTAATTTGAACCTTAGATATTACCAATTGTATTAATTAAAGTGACAACTCTTGGGTAGGGTGAAGTACCTTTACGTAGTCTATCCAGTAAATATCTCCCAGTTTAGAGTCAAAATCAACGTCCCTGATGTCAAAATCGTTATTGTAAGCAATCACTTCAATGTTATTGGCTCCCAGCGTGTAAGCAAGTAACTTGCTTCGGAAGGCCAGAAGTAACTTTGGAGCAGCCCCTAAATACAGAAGAAAGTTTGTTAAACTCATTTAGCTCCAAATTCAAATCTTTTATAAAACTAAAGATATCACACCTTCAGCTTTGCAAGATCTGTGATCCGATCTCAACGTGTATCCAGTGGCGCACGTGCAGACAAACGTGCCAGGGACGTTGTGGCATTGCTGGCTGCAACTTCCAAGTTTCTCGCACTCGTCAATATCTGTAACAATGGACAGATTAATTAAAAGCAAGTTTAGTTGACAACTAGTTAGTTGCAAATGTAAACTTTCCATAGCATCTCTTGTCTTCATTGGACAACAAAAATCCAGTGCGGCATTTGCAGAGTGGACCTGTTGGAGTAGGGAGGCACAACTCCAGACATCCTCCATTGTCAACGGCACAAGCAGTTGCTGCAAGAGTTAAAATTATTTTTTTAGCCAAAGAGGTCATCAGATTCTTATAGTATGAGCTGTAAGCTGGAAAGAAAAATAAGTTTATGCTCACAGCAGAAAGGTCCTTCATCTGAACCGTCACTGCAGTTTGGTCTGTGATTGCAGAGATCTGTCATCTTAATGCATTCTCCGCTATTGCACTGATATTCCTCTTGGTTACATGTATGTCTGAATTTCGGTGTTGCTGTAAATTGAACATTCATATAATTAAGCAGAACATTTCTACGCTTGAAGCAAATTCTGATCTTGACGTTGTGTCCATTTCAATTGAATTTTTTGCCAAATTTAAAGAGAAAAAAGAAATTACCAAAGCATTCGCTTTCTATACCTTTAATGTATGGTAGTTTCTCTTTGGGTTCTTCTACTTCCTTCTCTTTTTTGAACTCGTCAACTTCCTTGCTCTGATGATCAAACACAACCTCTTGAACCACTGGAGATGTTGACGTCTCTGCGTTACGATGGCACTGTGGCAAGGTTTCATCCGAATTGTCCCCACAGTCATTTTCACCGTCACAAAGCCAATCTTGGGAAATGCAAGACTTCTTTTCTGGACATTGAAACTCATTATCATGGCAACCGATATCTAAATTGACATTCAAAATAAGTTTGTATTAGTTTTAGCAATAAGAAAATTTGAAAAGAAACAAGAGTCGGAAAGTACCTTTTTTGCAAGATTCTTCATCGTCTCCCAAAGGACAATCTTTAACACCATCACAACGAGTCTTCTCCAGAATGCAACGATTGGACGACGCACATTTGTACATGTTGCTCGGACATTCTACTGGTACGTCTGCAAGGAGCATTTCTTGGAGAAATCTGGTGTCGAGACAAGAAACCTCACTTCAAGAACTCGTACTTACTGCAGTGAAGCTCATCGGAACCGTCTCCACAATCGTCATCTGTGTCACAAGCCAGGTCATTGTCGATGCAGCGTCCATTAGTGCAACTGAACTGGGTTTTTGTATCGCATTTCTTCATCTTGACATCTGGGAAATATGAGAAACTAAACTTGAGTTTCCGATTTGTTTTTTGTTTTATTCTTGAGTGGTGCATTAATTTACCGCATTCTGAGAATTCGTCAGTTCCATCCCTGCAGTCAGCCTCTCCATCGCACATCCAACTTTCTGGAATACAGTGCGCAGATTTACACTGAAAGTAGTTAGATGGACAAGTTGTCTGTGGACAGTAAAGTTCATCAGACTTGTCATGGCAGTCTGCCTCTCCATCACACTTCCAGTTGTCGAAGATGCACTCGCCGTTATCACAAGTGAAGTGGTTGATTGGACAGCTGTCGTTTTCTGAAAGTTTAAATTAAGTTTTGTCAGAAGATTTTCAATAATGACAGTTTGGTAAACAAATCATGGCAACTCACTGCAGTTTATTTCATCTGACTCATCACCACATTGTGGTTTGTGGTCGCACTGCCAGCTCGCTGGGATGCAGGCGCCATCATCGCATTGGAACTGCGTGTTGGTGCAGGTTGGTCCTGAGGTTTTCAGACAATGTTAGTTGTATAAGCGAGTTCAGAGATTTAGATTAATTAGTCAGCAGGCTCAACTTACGACAGTTTTGTTCGTCAGCACCATCATCGCAATCTTTATTTCCGTCACAAGTGAAGACTAGAGGAATGCATTTTTTGTCGCCGCAAGTGAATTCAAGGGAGTTGCATTCAAGTTCCGCTAAAGTAGATCAGAAACGGTAAAAGATGTGTTAAGAGTTTGTTATGTTGCTGATATCACCAGATAATCTTTGGATTTGTAAAGACTCACTTTGACAGGTGAACTTGTCACTGCTCAGTGCCATCCCAGTTGGGCAGACACAAATGTGGCCCAATTGATTTGGCAGACAAAGGTGAGAGCAGCGGCCGTTGTTCAAACCACATCCAACATCGCCTTAAAAGAAATTAAAATGTTGATAAAAACTAAAGATACGAGAACTTAAATTCCGAAGGAAGACATCAAGTGTAAAAGTAAAACTTGCCTTTAGGATAAGATTGATGGATGGTCAGAAGTTTGACAGTTCTTGCCACATGTTCATCAATATTTGGATGCAAGTTAACAGAATCCATCGAAAGACTGCTGTCATTGTACTTGTAGAGGACGACTTCATGAGTTATGTCGATCCAGTGAACAATATTAGAGGCAACTGCCACAGATTTTGGCATTCCTTTGTAGTCTTTTATCACTTTCCTTAACACAATCGAGCAAGAATAAGTTGCATGTTCATATCACATACTGGTAATATGTATGGAAGTGAAGTTTACCTTTGTTTGCCGTTAAGGGACACCCATTCTATTTTGCCTATGCTCTCATCAGCCCAGTACAGACGCTCATTGGAAAAGTCAATGGTCAGCGAAACCGGAGCCATGACGTCGAAGTCAATGAATACGTGCCTCTCAGAACCGTCCATGTCCATCTTTTCGATACGAGGGCGGTTGCCTTTCGTGGCCACAAACATGAAACTAGTAGAAATCAAGGAGAGAAGTTGAGTTTGACAAGGATTTGAGAAAACTGGGTTTTATCAAAATTGTTGGTTTTATACCCTTTGGTCGGATCAAGAGCCAATGCAGATGGACGGTCTAAACGACGATCAACGATGATCATTCGGCTGCTGCCATCATAACGGCACACCTCCAAGGTGCCCCGATACGAATCAATCCAATAGATGTTACCACTGATCCAGTCCACTGCAATCCCTTCCACGGAATTCAGATGGTTGCTCACCAGTATTCTACACGAAATGGAAATTAGTTATTATGAAAAAAAAAACAGCTGACAGGAGCTAATCTCATTTCGGTATTTCTTGAAATTAATCATTGCTAGAATGACCATTCCAGAATGAAATGGCACTTTGGCATGATTACAATATCCTATTGTGCTAATCAAGATCTGACAGCTCTGATCGGTCTATTAGTTTTGGGTGAACCAGTTTTGGAGAACCATTCCTTAAGGAAACTGACAATCGACAATTACTTTTAATTGAAAAAATGTAATAGTTTTCCCTCTTACATTCAGCAAAATTTCAGGCATTTTACAGAAAATGTTTGGATTGAAGGTTCTTACTTCCGTGTTTCAGTATCAACGTTGAGTGCAACAATTTCGCTGCTTCCAATATCACTGTACACGATGGTGCGGTTGAGGGGGCTGTACGACATGTCGCCAACTAAGAGCTTGGCTTTGGACCCCAATGGTTGCAGGACATTGCGTCCAATTTCAGCTTCCAAAAATTCATAGATTGTATCCTCTAGCGAAACAAAAAGCCTGGCCTCCTTATTGTTCAGACAGAACTTTCCATTTTGTGCAAGTTGATCACCCAGTTGACAAGCGCAGGTGTATCGCCCAGCAGGGGCCAGCAAGCAGAGTTGCTCGCATCCGCTATCCCAGCAAGGATTGTTGGACTTTGCCTGCAGAATTGGATGGTAGAGATGCACCCCCATGGGAGTGTTGTCTGGCTCCTCCTTGATGAGAACTTTGTGGTCACCAGCCGTCCACTTGTTGCACGACTCCAAAGTATGACGCACCCAGTCAGTCCAATAGAAAGTGTCTTCGAAGAGGGCCAATGAAAAAGGATGAAGCATTGTGTCTGAAAAGGCAAGTCTGCGGTCCGAACCATCCAGCGCCACGGATTCCACGCGTCGAAGTTTGCCGTCGATCCAGTACAATCTCTGGGTGATGTGGTCGATGGCCAGACCATTGGGCCAGCCCAGGTCCTTATTCACCAGGGGTGCTCGTTGGCTGCCATCCATTCCAGCACGTTCAATGGCTGCACTGATACTCCAATCTGTCCAGAACATGAGCCTACACGTAAAGGTTAAAAGAAAAGAAAATGTGCCATGAAATTTTTTAATAGTGTCAAATTTGCTTTAGGAAAGAGTTAATTTCTGAAAATTGAGTAACAGTTGGAATTTATGCTTAAAATTAGTGTTAGAACATTACTTTACGCTGTCGGGAGACTTTTGTTAATCTGAAAAGTTTGTTTTACAAAAAATAAGATTTTTTTTCTTAAATTCTCTAAAAAAGAATTCCTGGCTAGTTTGACAAATATTGTGGTAAACAGTCGTCCTTGACCATGTAAGGAATGTCTTGAAATCATTGAATTTTGTTTAAGAAATTTCCTGGGCATCTTGAATATTCTACAGTCGGAAATTGGGAATTTGTTAAGTAGTCAGGTTAGGTCAGATTTTCTGAAAATGTCAAGCATTCAGAAAATAAAGATTCAACCCTGCTCAGATTACCCTTGTGCTGGGACCAGGACGATGGCTCGTGGTTGCTTAATGCCATCCATTAGTACATGACAGAAGCGTCCATCTTCCTTGCATACACAGATTCTCATGAATCCAGAGTCAGTGAGATAGAGATTGCGCCCTATCCAGTCAATAGCGATATCTTCCACAACGTTGATTCCTGCCAAAAATAAATAAAATAAAACGAGTTATTAAGCGAAGTTGTGTAGTTTACACTGCTTCTATTGCGAATCAACTGTGGCCAAATTTGGTATTAATTATTTCAATCACCAGCAGCGACGAGGAGTTGAATGTCTGTGCCATCCAACTTGCTGCTCTTGATTGCTTCAGACCCCTGCGCAATCTCCGTCCAGTAGAGCCTGTCCTCTTGACTGTCGTAGTCCACCCCCACGGCATGGTTAAGCTCGTGATGAATTGAGTAAGCCAACCCAGAATGGAGCTTGATTACGTGTAATTCTTGGGTAGCCGAGTAGATCAGGATTGGCTCTGGAGCTGGACATAAATGATTTAAAGTAAACCCATTAGCAAAACGGATGCCAAATACGTTCACGGAGTGCACTCGCATTGCTCACCTTCAACTCTACAGGAGTGCTGGTCATCCTCGAGCCTGTACCCAGACTGACAAGAGCAGGAGAAGCCACCAGGTCTGTTCTCACAAATGTGACTGCAAGAACCAAGGATCTTGCACTCGTCTATGTCTGCGTAAAAAGAAGAAACAACAGGTTCAAGTTACAAGGATGTTTATTTCTACGCCAAGATTACACTAAAATCTACATGAACTTTTTAACAAAGCGTCCTCAGACGAATGGCCCTGTACCGATGCAAGTCTTGTTGTGCATCAGCGTGTAGCCGGACGGACAGTAACAGACAGCGCTGGATGGAGTCTGGAAACAGGTGTGGCTACATCCAGCCAGATTGCACGTGTGGGTATCTAGTTTGAGGAGACCAATGGTTTAAATTTTCAAGAAAGAGGCAATGTATACATCAAGTAGTTGGTAGCTTTCTATTAAAGGACTTCAAAGACTATGGATCACATGACATGCTCACCACATTGTCCCCCTTCGTCGCTGCCGTCGGCACAGTTCTTGATGCCGTTGCACACCAACTCCTTGTCCAAGCAGAGCGTCCAGTCTGAGCACCAGAACTGCAAATTGGCTTCCGAGCAGGAGATGTTCTTGGGGCCGGCACATCCCTGTTCGTCAGACCCGTCGTCGCAGTCAATGGAACCGTCGCAGTGCCAACGGGAGGGAATGCACTCTGAGTGGGCACTCTTGCAGGTGAAGCCGTTACACGGCACTAAGGAACAATAGCGAGAGAATAAGTCAGTGGTGCTTGCTTTAAAACCTGGCCATCATTTTAGATGTCACGGAGTCAGTTGTGCCAAATTACCTTTCCTAGTGCATCCGGGTGCCTCATCAGAACCATCAGTGCAATCCGAGTTCCCGTCGCAAACCCATTCCATGGCGATACACTTGCTGTTGTCGTGACATCGAAATTCGTTCCGAGCGCAGGCTGCGGCACTTGTCTTGCAGTTGATCTCGTCGGAACGGTCGCCACAGTCGTTGGCGCCGTCGCAGCGCCAGCGCATCACGATGCAGTTGCCATTGGTACAGTGAAACCAGCCATCGGGACACTCGATCGCTACACATGTCCAGAGTCAATGAGATAACAATATTATCAAACGCCTGGGTTGCCAAAGCGATGTTATAGGTAGCGACGAAGAGCATTAGTCTGTTGGAATGTTACCAGAATGTCATATGCATATTACGACATTCCAGGCGCCTAAGGTCAACTAGAAAATTAGTTTTTTCTAAAGTCTTTGATACTTTCGATTGTTCAATTTAAAAGTATCGAGTTTCACATATCAAACCAGAAGTTTGACTACCGCGAATTATCAACTGCATTTCCACCACGTCAGCCAATCAAACTTTGCCAAAGTTGTCATAACGGGTCAAACCAAACCATTTGTGTATTCGATAATTGACCCAGTTCATAGTTCAAGTTCCAATAGTTTAATCGTAGACTATACCATCATTTCTTTAACGCACTAATTTTCGGCTATTTGATAAGAAATTATCATTTGTTTTAACCCACATTGCTGGTTTGATATTTCAAGTTAAGAATTAAATTTAGTCAATTGCTGCTTGCTAAAAATCGTGAAAAATTAATTTTGTCATAAACAAGAATGTTCTAGCCAGCAATTTAGGTACATGGATTCATAAATCAGGAGAGAAATCGATAATCTAAAAACTTCATTTTCGGTCTTGAAGTCTAAAGAACAATACTACAAATGATAGATAATACTTGCCACAGTCATGTTCATCACTAGCATCTTTGCAATCCTCGATATCGTCGCAAACCATGGTGTTGTTTATGCATCCTCCAGAGGCACATTCGAACATCGAAACTGGACATTTTTCACCTAAATTAAAAAAATAATTTCAGTTGACCTCATCTTGATAAATAAACTTCGGAAGTTAAATGGTTTCTAGAACTGCTTACCAAACAAAAAACTGCAGCGATTAAAAAGCAAATACAGAATAATTAGTAATTGAAACGATGATCGGTTAGTATTTGGCCAAGATATGCCAAAAGCCATAATATGTGAGAAATAGGAACTGTGCACAAAAACCCTGTTCAATTTTCCTGCAATCTTATGAGCTTGAGACCTAGCACGTCCCTTTATGAACTCCGATCATCCGTGTTATTGAGCCTGGTGGTGATGTCACACACTTGTTTTATTTCAGGAATTTAACCTTTGTCTTCATCCACCTGTTAAGAAACAAATCAAGTCCACCCTGGGTCATTTGATACACATTCTTTAAAAAAACGGGATAATTTGATGCAATCTGTCCTGGAATGTGTTTTGCATATCAAATTTAATCGTTTAATGTCCATTTACACACATCTGTTACGTGCCCATTCAGTCTCCTTCCAGTGTCTTAACTAATAGTTTCAACAGAATTCTATGAAAAGATTTCATAGAATTCTGTTAAAGCATTTACACAAGTCCAACGCAAGGCCGTTTGTTTTACACACAGCCGTTTCGTGCCCATTTACATCTTCATTCAGCGCAAAAACTGGTGGAAGATTAACGTTCCCAAGCCGGACGTGTGTAAATGTGTCAAGATAATTTTATTTATTGTCCGTGATGAAAAATATCGATCCCTTCGCCGCCTATTGTCTTCTCACAGAATTCTATAGAAGCATTTACGCCCGCTGTTTTTTTTTTCACCAGTTTTAACACTGAACGGAGATAAACGTTCTCGTAACTGATGTGTGTAAATGGATCCTTTAATGTGTTCTACAGCTACCCATTGGCAAGGTCTGTATCTGTACAAACTTTAGCACTTTTTGTTACTAAGATGATTAAACAACTACATATTGAATTTTCCATTTATCGTGTATTATTTACTATGTCTGCCTGTTTATTTATAGTCTTTTATATTCTTTAAAAGTTTTAAAATATTTGAATTTCTCCGCGGTTTTTGCCAGCCATAACAACTGCATTATTGTTCATTGATAAAAGCGTCATTGCGTAACAGGGTTTTTTGTGCATCAGCTCCTGAGGGCGCAGCAGTCGTATTTGCACCTGACTTGCACTGGAAAGCAAGGGTTCGCAACAAAATGGTTGATTATTCGATTGTTTCGGTTGGTTTTCGAAGGCAGATATCCTATTTGCAACTCATGATTTAGTCTTAATTTACTAAGGTGAGTTTATATGTGTTGATTATGCTCTTTATCACCTTTATTACATAAAATACATTCTTGGTCTAGTTTCCTTGCTTTATCATTAGTTTAACCTTGCCAATGACATAAACAGCTGAACGTCCTAGGCCTAAAATCGATTTCGTTTTCACCTTCTCTAGTTCTTTTTTTGAAATATTAAATCCGGATTTTGGGATGTGTCACTTATTTTTTAAGTGCTAATATGGCTTAACAATGTCATATAATAGTGCGTTTTTTTATCTCCAAATGTTTTGTGTAGGATATATTTGCTGTTAAGGTTGCGGAAGTTATTAATATGCAATACGTACGGTCCAAAAAGTCTAACATGTCATTCTTTGTTAAATATTACTCCATAAACCTATTCTGGATACGTTTTCAGCGATTAAGCGGTTGACAAAATGTACGCGGTCAGGTGTCCTGTGTTTTTTAAATAAAATATATTGCACTTGTGCGCCATTTAATTAACATTGATTTTCTTGAATTCACTGGCATTATGACATACTAACAGCGTCGACCACTTGTTCAGGCCACTATACTGAGTTTCGTTTCCTGAATTTAATGGCGAAATTAACATGAAATATTTACATCACAGGGTTTGCCCCATGCAAGTCGGTTAAAATATGACGTCACTAGCATTACTAATTATGACCGTGTACTTGAATGATTTAGGACGTCCCACATTGTTTGCAGTGGCATATCCTTGTAACCCTTCATGAGTTTTTGGAAAGAAGTTGGAAGACGAGCATGTATTAATATGTAGTTGCATGGCAAGCTAGACAACTCTTGTTAATCACAGTTATGTATTTTGTTTGTGAAAAAGTCGATAATAGCAAACAAAGTGTTTAGTTGTTCCAATGATTTGTGGCATAGATTTAGTTGAAATCAATTTAAATTGCAAATGACACATTTTTCACAATAATTGGATACTTTAGCACCTTTGTGTAAGCCTTTCTGTTTCCTTGTGTAATTTACTCTAGTGGTTATCTTCTGTACAATTATTATTTTCAATTTTTTTTATCTTCACTTAAATTGAATTTAAGGTTGCTTTTCAGAATGCTAGAAAAGGAATTTAATAGTTATCGCTACTACAAATAAAAATGTTGAAATCTTTATAAATATTAGCCATCTACGTTGTTTGTATCTAAAAAAAAGTTGTGCAATTGTTGGTAAAGGCTTATAGCACCTCCACTTCTTGGATAGTACGCTTTTTAATATTTGAGTTAAAATGGATGGTATTTGTTATCTGGTAATTGTTCAGATTGATACCGATCGAGCATTTTTATCTTCCAAATGCAGTTTTTTTTATTTATTTATTATTATTTTTTTTTGTAGTTTGCAATTGATAATAGTATGCAGTAATTCAAAATGAAACCTATTCCTGTTAATCTCCCATTAATATCAAACTCTTTTCACTATTGTTTTCTTTTGTTTGATTATGTCGAGGTTTTAGTCAAAGTCAAAACTAAACAGTTTCACAATCTATGAGAAAAGCTTATCTCGCGTGGTCTATCCATGCATATCAGTTTCAGGATCATTGTTACTTCCTGAAGTTTAATCCAAATTGATTTGAAATCACGAGTTTTGCACCTCAGTATGAGCCCTGTTTTTAATCTCTGTTGTTCTTTTATCTCTAATCATCCTTTTTATATCAGTTAAATGTACTATCCTGATATAAATTATTATCCTAGTGCAATTGAATTTTTATTGTGCCACTAACGTCAATTGCAAAAACAAGTAATCCCATGACAAATTAAGTGTATAACAATAGACGCATTTTGTCTATGCCGGCAATGTCAACATTCAATCCTGGATTTGTCACAGAGCTCGTTTCAAAGTAAGTCGCCATCTAATTTTTGTCTTTCTTCTAGTGTTACAGGGGGGACTCATCGTTTTCTGGGAAGGTCGATAGCGAATTGGGCTCTCCATCGATGTGCTGCAGATAACTTTCTGCAGGAATCCATAACCCTGGACCCTTCTCATTCGATCAATCAATGTATTCTCTCGAAAAGATGGTCGATTTCGTTGGATCTTCCCCGTTGAGTCTTTTTATGCCTGCATACATACAACGGAGACTCCTATCTTTTGGCATCATGAGCATTTACAACGGTTCGTGTCCCACTAACTGTTCTGGACATGGCGAGTGTAACAAGGGTATCTGCGTCTGCGAGGTAAGATCGGCGTCACAGCTGTTTTTAATGCATAATTTTGTGCATTTATCACGTCTTAAACTTTGAAATATTTTCGTTAAGGTGCAATTCGATGGGGATAACTGCATGGAACCAAACGTCCCATATTTTGTGGCGTTTGCCACTATCTTCTATGCAATTGCAGCTGTTTCCGTCATTCAGCTGGTAAGAAAAAACGTGATTTTTTTATAATGAGTTTCTGTCATAAATCTTAGAAGCTTGAGTAGCAATATGCCAGCTGTAATGCCACAACCCCGCCGACCTTGGATATTTCTTCAGATTATATCAGGAGACAGTTCATGTTTGAGCAGATCAGATAACCCCCAAGATGCAAAATAGGCCAAGTTCATATTTGGCTAAATTTCTCCGAAATCATTCCTGCTCAAGATTATAATGTGTTTAGCGAACATTTTAATTTGTTCACCAATAGGTTGAGCTGATAAAAGTAGGCATTCATACGTTTGAAGTTTTAGTGCACAGGGTGTCCGGTCATCTGGAAAGTCAGAAATGTACTTGAATATTGATTGTGGCAGTGTCAAATGAGCATTGAAATAGTCTCAATATGCTTGATTTTTTTGTCCGGAAAATGATCTGAACACATTGGTGCAGTTCATTGTGTTTTTGTTTATTACCTTATGGAAGAGAGATTTATTTAAACCCACTGATCCATTCCATTGTTCCCATGAAAGGTTATAACAATTGTGGAAATAATTTCCTCAATTATGTACTGTTCGTCTCAACTCACGTGTTTTATATTACTACAGATTTTGTGCATCCGCTCTGAATTCATAAAAATGAAAAACCCATGCATCATGACTTCATTGAGGGTGACCACTCAAAAGGCCATTTATTTGGTTGTCTGTTTGGCGTCTATCATCAGGGGAGTCTACTTCTCATACCAGGTTAGAATAATTGTTTGATCAGGTTTTCTTTATTTGACTTTTTAGTAGATCATGGATTAATTCAATGTACATGCTGAAGATATTATATTTGCGACTCGATTGATTTGTTTTCAAATGTACTTGCCAAATCAAACTGAATATTTCCTTTATCACTCGTAGATGCCTAATTTTATTATTTTTGCGTTTTAAAAATGTAGGTCTTTCTAATATATGTGAAAAACAAGAAAGATTAATAAACTTCTTTCTTGTGATCCGATCATCCGAAATGTTTCTAACATAATTGGATGTCCATGCTTTAATACTCGTTTGAAGTGATCATTCAAAATTATTTAATGCAAAAATCTTAAGCCAATTTGTCAGAAGGTCATCTGAGTGCACCCTTTACCACTTGCCTTGCGTCTCAGTGTCACATTTACTATTATTTCAATGTGCTGATAGTAGCAGTTCGTTGTCACCATTCATTGTTATTGCTACATTAATTATTCATTGAAAAGCGCTATTGTTCATGACCATACAAAGGTGGTATCTATGTTTATCGCAGTAGGAATGCACGTGTGCACTGTATTGTTTATATTTGAAATTTGCATGCTTTACACCTTGACACGAGCGTTTAGAAATAGATACAGGTTAATTTTATGGTTTGTTTTCTGCACTGAACTTGAGGATATGCCCAGGGTAACAACAAGTTGCTTTTCTATTTTATGGCACTAATTACAGGGTTATCTTATCCTTTCTATTCCTAGCTGATCCTGGTGATAACCTTTTGGAATTGTCAAGTCTGCATATTCTGCCAAATAAATTTCCATTATCTTTCGGTTCACCTTAATAATTGTGTTGGTAGTTATTTGGGTCTGCCTAACTTTAACACGTAAATTTTATATACCCTTCTTCCTCTATTGAATTCCATTTCCATTTCTACTTTCCCAGGCCTAAATGTGATCTAATCAGGGCGTAAGGGTCGTTAAATAAAGTACAAATAAATAATAAACAAATAGATAAAGAAAACTAGGAGGCATTATATTATTTGAAAGTGTTTACTGTTAATGCTTTGCAGAGTGCAAAATGCAAATTGTGTCAAATTAGCTTTTCATAAGTTTATGTCAACCACCAAAAAACTACAACGGCAATAAAAGGCCATATACAATATTTACATGACCTGCTTTAATAACTTTCTTCTTTATGAAACCTACTTTTTGGATTTCACACAAAGTCTGGAAATCCAGGGCAGAAATTCCCATTTTTCCTTCGAAATGACTTATCAATCATGATAAAAAAATATGATTTTCATGGTGTTATTTTTTTTCAGGGTAAAGAGACTCCCAATTGGGCCAACAGTCTTCTGAGTGCTTATTACCCCATTCTCCTGACTGGATCATCTCTAATTGTTTGCTTTTGGGCAGAAGTGAGTACACCATCTCGTTTGTTTGTTGTCCAGTTTTGCATATTTAAATTAATTTGCGGTGCACTGTTTTGCCAACATCTGATTAAATTGTCACTGATGTAGGTTTTTCATTTGGCCGACATCCGTTTGGACAAGCAACGATTTCTGGGCAAATCTTTTATTGGATTTATCGGTTTCAACGTTATCGCATATTCCTTACTTTTTGCGGAATTTCTCTTGACTTGGTTTACCGATGAAGCTAAAGTGGACAGGGTGAGTCAATATTTTTTTGGTTCTTTAAATACATCATTGCGTACGTAGACGTTCCTCCCAAATTTGCAACTTAAATGCTTTGCCCCATTGTTTCTACATTGGGCTTTAATTACCGTAAAGTTCTTTGTACTGCACAATCGTTTTGAGCAGCTCACCTACATGTTGGTATCTTTATGTTGCTGGGCAAATTTTAGACAATCTGTTGAAAGTCAAGGTGCTAACAATTGATTTAAGTGCATTTACATGTACTATCGTTGATGTTATCTATTTGCGGATGCTACTGTAACACACTTTATCAAAATGTGTGCTCGATGAACTAGTGACATGTTTATCAACATTTTAAAAAATGACTTTACATTTTGTTTTCTGCGCTGAACTTGAGGACATGCCCAGGGCAGCAACAAGTTGCTTTCAGATTTTATGACACTGCTATACCTTATTGCTTTCAGATTTACTCATGGTTGTATATTTTTTCCCGAATAGAATCAGCTCACCAATATGTTCTACGGCTGCTATGCAATTCTTTTGTTCATCGTGGTGATTTTCTTTCTCTTTTACGGTGTAGAAGTTTATTTCAAAGTAAGTTCGTGCCCTTATCCTGTGAAAACTGTGCTAATCAATCAGGTGATAGGAATAATGGTGTCCTCTATTAAAACTTCTCCTGTTTAATTGTACTCCGAAAAAGCGATTTTTATGAATTTGTGACACCATTCGATCATCACCTGCATAAAATCGGTTTTTCGGACGCGTGTTGCAACCTTACGCAGGCTATTGTGAGAGCAAATCGATATGTGGCAGAGTTTTGCAATTCACATTTCAGTGTCAGTGCAAATCTCAGACGATTTGTTTACGGTCAAGGCCTGAAAATTGTTTGGCACATTTATTTATTCTCATTGATTTTGCGCTTTATATGGATACTATTGTTGGGAATTTATTTTGCAAATTTACATGTTTAAAGCGTGTGGCTGTCTGGGATCATCTGTATAAGTTGTAAACATGTTTTGTTAAATGGTGACCTCCTTCCAAATCAAACATCGATTTTTTTCTACCCCCCGCCTTCTAATGGTTTCAACATTTTTCAAAATGCACATAAATAATGAAATCATGAATCTGAATTATTTCATATACTGTACTTGAAATTTAATACAATAGCTGACATTGTTTTTTAGTAGTTAAAGCAATGCAAACGATTTCTCCTGCTTTGAAAATTGATACTTTTATTACGCACATGTTGTGTGGTGGCTCTGAGATGTACCAACATTGATAATTTTTGCAGCTGATGCCTGATTTTCTGAACAAATCCATATCTTTGGATTTTAAAAGAATTTAGAAATTGTTAGAAACATCTTTTGGAAAATTTAGTTTGAAAAAATAGTTTTGATTTGTTAGCTTCACAGTTTTCATTGTATGGGCTATTATTTTCAGACATGAACTCTTAAAATATGTACATGTTTATTTGTTTGTAGTTTTTAATTGGTCTTGTCTTTTTCAATTATACCAGATCCGTGGAGGTTTTGCCCGTGGGACCCCACGAAGCACAGATAATGCCCAACTACATCAGTCCAGATTTGGGTTGATTTTTCAAGCCATCATGCTGCTGATTACCATTGGTTTCCTATTTTCTGAAATGTGTGGCCAGTTTTGGAAAGACAAGTAAGTCGGATCTGATGCATTTAATATGGCTTATTTTTGCGTTTTATTTCAACAATTTTTTCTCATATAACTAAATTTCATTATCTATAGGGTCGCTGTCTTAGGACGGAACTATCACGACGTCCTGTTTCGAGTTGTGGAAATGGGTGTGGCGTTGTGGTTTCCGTGCGTTTTGTGGAATTGCATAAGGTAAGCTGTTGTTTATTTGTAAAGCTGTTAACTGTTGATAAAAATGGTATTCAGAGAAAGCCTATGCTAATTGTGGTATTGGGGAAAAAATACAGTAACTAACTGCAAGGTACAACTGAAAGATGTTAGGAAATAAACAAATTTGGAAAGTTTATTTCGTTTTGCTGAATAAAATATCCTACTTAGTTGGAAAAAGTTTACTCACTTACTCAGGAAAGAAAGATACATTTAAATCGTCATCCAATTTGCAGAAAGTTGCTTTTGGAGCTATTCTTGCAAGTGTTTAGCGGAGCCACTAAAAATCTTGAATGTACACTATTATGATAAATTCTTACAATTTGGTCATTAGTATATGTCCCAAAGTGTATATTATTGCCAGTATAATTGTCTTAACATGTATGTTATCGACACAGAAACATAACAAATTGCTATTTCCAATTTCAAAAACAAATCAATTGAATTTGCTGATGTTTCCTTTGATCCTTTAGTTGAAGTTAATAAAATTCATTAAGTGCCCGCATTTTTGTTTTGTTTAGCTAATTAGCTCTATCGCTGGTTTAAGACTTCTCATTTTAAAAACAACTTGATATTTTGATTTAAAAGCAATGCCTAGCAATACTGTAAAAATTTGAAATCGGTTATTTATACCATTGTAACTATTTTGTGAATTGCGGAGCACCACGAAAAATCAGCCAGGATATGATAACCTAGTTCCCCGGATTGTCAGGCAGATGGCGTCATCACTACGCCACTTTGTTTAATGCTGTTCTGCAATAATATGTAAAGTGCATTTAAAGTTTAACACGTGAGAATAATTCGAACCAATCCATATCAACTACGATAGTTACAGCGTGAATTAATATGCATCTATATTTAATTTGACATGGACCTGTGCATTATTATTAGTATGTAGAAAGCGAAAATGACAATATTAATGGATGATGGCTAGTTAATTGCCGTTGTGCAAAATGTGTAGGGAGCCTGAATCACACTTGCTAGCAAATTATCTAATAATAATTTTGGGTCGGGGGCCTCGATTTAGGTGAGAAAGTGAAGGAGGAGAAATGAGTTTGCTGTTTCTTTTCATGTACAAATATTGTGCACGGGCAATAACCCATTTAAATTCAATAAAACTCGTTTTTGGTACTTGCTCATATTAGTTCATCAACGAGTTGTACCGCACTGATTTCCTTCCCAACGAACAACGCTCCCGTTGCCATTAACGATTAATTCTGTCATAAAGTAGGTCAGTTTAAAACCCTGGCAAGCATTGTGTGGGATCTGAGATTTGGGATAGTAAATTTGAATATTTTCAATATTCCATGGGTTTATTTAAATTTTTTCTTGATGTTGGTACATTATTTTTGGTTTTGAAAACCTGCAACGAAACGCAGTGTACGACAGCAATCGTTTATATCGCTTTTATAGAGGAGACATGCAATGCAGTCTATTTGTTGTTAAAGAGGCAGGGATGCCAATGTCCTGCTTTTCTTAAAAGTTGGATGTATTATTTAAACTATCATTCAGTTTTTTTGATATGATACTCAATAGACAATTAACAAATCTTAAAAAATGTTGGGTTTCGAAAGTACAGTAATTCTTATTTTTTGTAAATTCCTAGAACATTTTCTTGTTTGGCTCCTACTGCATGCCTCATTGGCTGGGATTTCTTGTTTTGATTCTAAAAGTAGAGCAATGTTAATGTTGCATCTATCCCGAGTTGACACTTATTTCGTTTTTCTCCTTCACAGTCCTGAACAACTGTGGATTCTGAATCCCCGCAAAATCTTCAAGAGGCTCGATTTGGATCGGAGCCAGACACCTCCACCCGAGGCAGAGGCCCTGTTCGAGGAGCAGAGATGCCAGATTCAACCAAAGACGTTGTGCGCCCCATTGCATGAACAGTTACAGAGAGGTAGGAACTGATTTTGATATTTTTGATTGGTTCAGGTTTTGTTTCCCAACATTTTATGTTTGAGCGAAACAGAGGTTAGCATCCTAATTAGTACTATCCAATTCTAAATACTATGGCGACTTCGGTCTATAGATGGCAGTGTACGAGACATAAGCTCGAGTACTCGCAGATGGCGCTTTTGAATTCTGTTTCTCTTCAGCTCACATAGTTGATAGAAAATGTAGTTCTCTCTCCATTTTTGGGAAGACTCCACCGCATAACTAAAAATGTACAAACAATGACATTGTGAGAAAACTCGTATAAATGAGCGGCATTCATCACCGGATGTATTTATTATTAGATGTTTTGGTTTAAATAATTTTGAGGAATTTGGGTTGCATGAATAAAAACGAACTAAACCTTGAATTTTGCTTACTGACCAAGGTTGGCATGCAAGCCGATGCTCAGTTTCATGCATGAACATGAATCTGGCTTTATTTCAAAGGTGATACTATAAATTTTATTGGAAGAAGATGGTGGTTCTGTTGGTAAACCTTTTTTTACGTTAAGGGGGATTTTGTTTCCATTTTGGGTCCCTTCAACACTTATTCAACAAAAACTTGTTAGACAATTGAGCCCTTGCAAATCCCAACACTATCATTGATGCCTATTTTTATCTCTACATTGGACATGGCTAAAGAAAACATAGCATTGTGCTGTAATACATTACAGCACATTACTCATAGCTAGCCGTCTGCTTTAAATTATTGTAACAAGTTTATCAACGGTCCAGTCTTTTAGAATTCATTATGTTACCAACACCTTTCGCCATTGTGTCAGCACCGTTTGCTGACAAGACAAATGTTCTGTTAACTTGATGATTTCTAATTTGATATGCAGGGAAATGGGATGACTAAAAAGAGACAAAATACCAAACTTTTGTAAACAAACGGTGATTTCTGCTTCTGCTTGAAATTATTCATGGATGTGCAAGTGTGTGTCAAGGTTTCCATGAATTTTTCATACGAGGTTTTCCTTCAGGCAGTTTTATTTTCGCAAACATTTGCAATTCCAATTTACTCACCAGTGGGACCTCCATCACATTTGCATCTAGCATTTTCGGTTTTGGGAATGATGCAGACCACATGCAACGGTTAAAATTGTGAACATAATCCCTAAAATGATTGTTACACACCTGTCTGCATATTTTTGAACACGACTATAGACACAATGTAAATGAATTTAACAAAACAAAATGTTATCGTTCATTTATTATTTAGTTATGGATAAATATGGAAATTACTGGAAAACGAAGCACGTACACAATTTCAAATATACTTCACGTTTGGAATTTTCATTTAGTAGCAAATTTAATATTTGGTATAAATTAATGTTAAAAGTAAAAAAAAAAGTTTGAATTTTCCGGGCACGTGCAGACAAGACAATTACGACTTGGCATAACAAAAATCGCAATGGTGTGTAATTTTTAGCAGAAGCTGTACTTCCGAATTGTTAATCCTGTCATGTGTAGGCATAACACCATTTTTAATGCTTTTACTATGAAAATTGTTAAGCGTTCGTTGGTCTATTGTTTTATGGACGATCCGTTATGACAATAACCTTCATGGGACTCAAGGGGTTCGCCAAGGCCCGCTGCAGGAGTGCTAATCTTATCTCTGCAAAAACGAGATTCCCCAGTGCAAATTACACCACAATGCAATTCATTCCTTGGTACTTGTGGAGTTGTTTTTATTATTTATCTTCTTGGTATTGTTTTTGTTTGTTTGTACTCCCGAACATTCAAGTCAAGGGCAAGTTGCCCAACCTCCTTTTAATAAGCATAAGGCACAAGGAATCCTTCCTACTTTGAATTCCCAGGGGATGCAAGTCCCTAAACCATAATATTTTGAATAGTAGTTTCAAAATTCCAAAAAAGGGCAGTATCAGGGTGGCCAGAAGTCAGGGGGAAAATAAGTGGCCAGGGAAGTCAGTGAAATTAGTAAGTGGTCAGGGAAATTTTCCACTTTCCAAGCAAAATGCCATCCCAGCACTCTGTCTTCCAGCAGGCCCATCCCCAATACTCTTCCATCCACCCTCATCCTAGAATAGGAATATCCCATATATTGTGTTGGGTTGGGTGAATGGGGAAATTCCCTTTTTTGCCTAATGATTGCTATCTGCATGCCTTGATAAATGCTCTGTTTTTAATATTCTTTGAAATTGCTTGCTAAAATTTGAAAATGCCAAATAGTGCTTTTATATGTTTTATTATGTCTAAAAATGTGTATGCATTACCGAATATGTTTAGGTCAGGGAATTTTTGGATTTAGTCAGGGAAATTCGAAATGAAAATTGTGTGGCCACCCTGAGTATTCTAACAGTCCTGTTATCTAGAAGATTTGTTCTTAAAGAAATAAACCAAGATTCAACATACACATAGTCAGCTTTCCCATGTAACAAAACCTTGACAGCTAGGTGAAATTAAAAAAAATATCTGTCACTGGTGCTGAATCTAAACAAACTTTCCTGTAATTTTTTGAGAACTTAAAAAATGATAAAGATTTTGAACACCAAGTGTAATCTTTTGAATATTCAGGCTACAAATGACAACTTTTTAATGTTTTATCCAGATACCACTTTTGTATTAAGTAGCACTAATTTTAACGTGAAAGCCATTTATTGATTTTCTTGGAAACTCTTACTAGGAGACTTCTGAAATCCTCTGGGATGTTCTGAAAACTTTTAAAAGTACATTAGGAGGTTAAGCAGCCTCTTAGGAGGGTGATAAACTGTATATAATGTTTAAAATTGCACTTTAATACAAAAGCTCTCAATTTCTTTCTTTTCACGTTTAATTATAATTTTGCATGTTTTTATTTTAAATTAATGAGGAAATGCCAAAACTGGTAGCACTTTGCCACCTTAAAGGCAAAATGCGAACGGTAGCTGATTTTGCATTTAAGCGATAAATCATTTGTATGCAATTGTTATTTTGATCAATGGAGACTCTAAATCTGCGTCATTGTAGAGATAGGGTTTATTATCACCCTCTTAATTCGAATTAATTGTTTTCAAACTATATTAAAATTATGCAAGCGTATTCTGGTGAAACGTTTCGGTGCAAAACTACCCACCATGTAATTGTTGTTGTTTTGATTGGCAGTCGTTTGATACTATATTACCACAACGATTTTTGGAACTATTCCATCGAGATTAATCTGGTTTTGTCGAGGTTTCTTCCCAATCATCCATATCGTTATCTGCAACGCCTCATCGCCGATTATAGCTTAATTGTTTATTGGGCTGTTGAGATGGCAGTGTGATGTTTATTGGGATGTTGTGTAAAATAATTACCTGTTATTGCAAAGATATGAGCTGATGGCTCCCCCTTGCAGCAGCCTCCTCTACATACGTTCTCACTTATATGTACCTCCTCGGTCGTCTCACCTGCATCCTCATTCATTCCTTGGACGTCTTTGGTGCGAGACGAGAAAGTGAAACTAGCCGATGACCTGCTGAATTTTAAATTCTTGGCTCGCTCAATGTGCTTGGAAGTAGCTGTTGTGTGTCCGATGGTGACCAGGACTAGTGATCGTGCTTCATGACCTTTGACCCCGCTATGAAATTGTGGTGGGCCACCCGGCTGAAGCCCAAGAGGTTTTCCGTCAGCTGGAAGCCCAATAAGATTCAACCGGTTGTTAGTGGACCATTGGAGGTGTATATCATTGGCAACGGTAAGCCACTTTTGCTGATGGATAAGATGTTGCCGTTGCATTACAAAGTCAAGCATTCAAATTGTCGCCAGACATGGTCTGCTGATGTTCTTCATCTATGGGATATATAAGCAGAGATTTGCCAATTTTCAGCTTCGGAATTAGGAAAGTTGTTCCGAAGCTGAATTTCAGGGAATTTACGATAGTTGGAAAAGTTCCCTAAAGCGTTTCTCTATTTGGTTTGCTGAATGAAAATTCAACTTTGCTCAAAAATCGCATATTTGTGATATTTGCGGAAGATAAACTTGTTGTGCACTGCGTGGAAACAGTGCCATTCTTGTGAAACATGCAGAAAGTTTGTATTTGCTTTTTTGGTCATCATTTTCCTGTTTTCATCAATCTATTCTCATTGTTCATATAATGATACAATGAAAGCAGAGAAAGCAAGGAAAATACCTTGAAATAATCTTGGAAAACAAATTTTTAACTGATTTCTCTCTATATTTTTTTCTTCTGTCTGAGCTGCCTAAAAAATTGATAAAAATGAACGATTTATTTTTATCCTCTGAAGAAAAATTTCACAATTATCTTTATCATCACAGTTAATTTGTTGATGATTCGAGTCATGATGTGTTTTGTTTTGGTGGCTTGAAGGATACTAATAATTGAGTATCTAAAGTTCTGCATTTTTAAATCACTCCTTTTAAAAAAATTTCTTAGACTTCAATAATTTTTAAAAAAAAATATTTCAAGATTTTATTTTAGATTATCATGAGAAGTAACTACAATATTGAATGATATACAAATACACTTTTTAAAATAATATATTATTTTCACAAGGAGTGGTACATTGATGGTATAGTGTCTAAAAATCTATTTAATTCTGCTCAAGGCTTTTGGTGATTTGCAGAATTAGGTAACTTTATATTGGTAGTAGCGTGGGATGATGCCATCCCTCGTTTCTTATTCCATTTGCCATTCTGAATGGAATATTAGATGCTTCAGCATTTTTATGCGAGGTCAGATTCAGACAGCTTGGGTTGCATTTCTATCTCATCGGTTGCGTTTCTGTTGTTATTCACCTGGCATTTTGGCCTCCCTTTGTTTTCGCACCTCGATTCCAAATATGTGCCCCTTGACGTACACATTTTAATTGGGGGAAACCAGCATCGTTCTTGCTGATGTACATGGGGGAGTCGTTGACTTCTCACCATAGATGCATTGAATTCGTTAGCGCTTGGATGATGAGTGTTTAGCCCAAAAGAGGGCTTCCAACGAGGTTATGTAAACTGATGAATTGAAGCTTGGTTTCTTACACTTAATTTATGCCGTCTATTGACACCTGTCGCGATTTTTCAAATATGATCGTACCTACTTTGAGCGACTGTACCAGTTACCACTACTGCCCAGAGAACCAACTGCATCAGCTTCTTTAGTAACTGTATTTTTCAGTTAGGAAATAATTGTAAATGTTTTTTTTTTTTAATTTCTATCGATTTGTAGTCGTTTACCATTTTCTCAGCTTTTCCTGATCTTGATGAGACGTTACACATTTTTAAGTCGTCATTGCTACATGTATAACAATTCCAGATTGAATATCTTTAGCAAAGTCAGTTAATTGATACAGTTAATGTTTATATTATTTCATTTTGGAAATACTCTTTTATGCACATCGAAATAAACAACAAGAGCCTCTTTTTAACTGGCATCATATAGAATTTATAAGACCACGTGTATAATCTGCTGATCATTTTAGATCAATGGTTCTTATCAGATGTATTTTAAGTGTTTATCACGACTATTTTCATATTTCAGCATGCTCCTTGCTTTAATCACTATCTTTGTTTTGGTCGAAAACTGTTCAATTTCTAATGGCTTGTTGACCTGTATTCATAGATTTATCAGCATCTGAAGAAAGGCTCTCAGATTGTTGGATTTGTTATGATGCGGAGCGCGAAGATGCTGGCGCCCTCATTCGGCCTTGCCTTTGCAAGGGTGATGTCGGAGCAGTGCATCACGATTGCCTCAAGAAATGGCTGGTGGAGGTAAGTTAGGAAAAATGTCTTTAAAAACAAAATGTATCAGGGACTCTTAATATCGTTGCTATTAATTCTGACTATCGGATATTTTTCTTCCAGTCCTCGGGCTCACCGGATAACTTGATGTGTAAAGTTTGCAAGCAACAGGTTGGTTTAAAAACTTCGAAAATATCAGATAACACACACACACTTGAATCCTGTACTCCCATAGCTGCTCCTTTTTTCTGGACAGAATTACAAAAATGAAAATATCACTTTTATCTTGTTTAGAGATGTTCTAGCTCGTAACACAATCTAAAAGCGATGGAATTTTAATTGAGAATTAAGTTTGGGTGACAAATATAATTAAACACTTTATGTAATTCCCTAGTTTAGAAGTAAAAATGTGTTCTGTACCAAACAAAAACATTTAAAAATATTTAGATGAATTTAAATAAAATGAAAATAAAAAAACAAAAAAAAAAAAATATTTAGATGAATTTAGATTTTGTGATTAAATCCTGTCCTCATTGAAACCTGGTGCAGGTCCATTAGACATTGTTAGAAATAGGCACTTGTTAGACTGCATAATAACTCTTCTTCCAAACTGCTGTCATTTCTCTTTTGCAATATCCCCTAGGATGATACCAGTACCAAACTTCTTCTCATTTGATTGTTTCTAGACTAATTGTTTATTTTGTTCACAGTATTTATTAGAACGAGGATCAGCTTTTCTCCCAAGGGGCTTCACGCTCGGGAGTTGGATGTATACAATGGCCTTCGTTGCGTGTATGTGCGGGTCAGCAGTAGGGGCATGGGTCGTTATTCAAATGTACGAGGAGCCTGGCATCCGAATGCTAGCAGCCGGTATCTGCGTTCTTATATTTTACGTCTGTCTCAAGTAAGTGGCCTGATGTCAACATAGCTTCGGTGGTAGGAATTATCAACATTCATCTGGTTTTAGCAAGTGAATACTCTGTGTTCTTTCCCCTTGCTTAACACAAAATTCTGAGAAAATTAACTCAAATGACAAATTAAATATCTGATAAAAATATCTGTTTACATTGAGGGACAAAAATGGGTTGCTAGATTTATAAAAGGCCAATATCAGTGAAAAATTATCATTAAAAGAAAGGCATTTTGCCAAATGTTTTTGTTTGTCAGACATTGGACAATTGTTGTTAATTTTTAACATTGCATGATAGTGCTTCAAAACCTTATTAAATGACTGTTACCACTTTGATCTGTAAATGGCGTCGATGACCAATTTCGTCTGTTTTGTAGGTTCCTCGGGTTCAGCGCCGTGAAAGCATATCAGCGCTCCAAGGTATCAGCCGTGAAGATACTGGGCCGACGCATCAGTCAAGTTGGCCAAGTGAAGGATCCAATGTTGGACAACTCTTCGTCCAAGGGGCTGATTAAAGTGAACGTCATCACATCTGGGCTTTCATCACTCGAGGAAACGCCGTTGTGATTCGACTGCACCGAATTTCCCTTAATATCTGACATGGAAAAAAATGCTAAGCGACCTCCAACTTGCAACCTTTCTTTTTTCGAAAAATCCTTTGTGGTACTATATATACGCGTATGGAAACATCGTATTCAGTTTTTCGATTGGAACCTGGTGAATGCGGCCGCTCTCTCCGTGTTTGTTTTTTAAAACTTCCATTTCAAATCGATATTTCTCTCTTCCGAGTTAGCCAAAGAAACACAGAAGAAATTCAAGGACCTCATCCAGTATTTTTGTCTGAAGCATCAAGTGTGACCGTTTGTGCGATTGTAAATATTTTCTAGCTGCATAAGGACGCTTTTATTACTCATCATTCTGCATCTGACTTGTCTGCAGTCCCTCCACCAATATTTCCCCCCAAAGCTAGTTTTTCCTGGACGTGGCTCTCAGGTTTATTAGCTGGCTTCTTTTATAATCTCTTTATTTTTTTTTTCTGCAAGGCTTTCCTCTTACTTGTTTTTTATCCGATGTTGACCTAACTTGGGGTTGTATGTTTTATGTCACAGGTCGATTTTTAAAACAATGCCAAAATCCGTGCAGGATTTCCTCTAATATGTCCCGTAAAGTACTTTTTATTTTTAGGCATATACATATCCAGTCGCTCAATTACATCTTAAGGCTGGTTTCAACATACTTTGGTTACTAAGAACTAAGCTATTGGAAACGAGAAGCACTGTAAATTATCTCGTAACAATTTTGAGATCAAGACAAGAAAGCGGTTCTTTTTTGTGCTATCTCGTGCTAGCCAACGCATTTGTTGAATCATATTGGCGAAAAGTTTGTCTGGCAAATTGCACAGCATATTAATTTAAACTTCTTATTCTGCTTCGTCACCAGTTGTAAAATTTGTAATCGAATTTGCATTATATCTAATATATTGTACAAGTTTATGAAAGAGTAAGAACACATTTTTTAAAGTAGAAGGCGCTACGTGAATAATTCTATCATTTTAACAGACCCAATACCATTGTTCGTTGGCATATGTGTTGAATTATGAGACACGTGTTAAACGTTGTTGCATAACAATGCTTTAAAATTGGACATTACAGATACAGGATTACCTGTTTAACTGTTTAACTGTCCCTTATTAACATCCCCGACTTAGCACACACAGTGTTGTAACTGTGATCGTTACTCTGAATTTAAATCTGAGAGTAGATTCCCATTGTACATTATCCTGCAAATTGCTGCCATTGTGTATATATATGAACAGTTTTTAGGTAGCAGCTCCCCTAGTCAAAACTTTTATTTTTCGTCATAATAGCACCCATTTTTGGCATGTGCCCGTGAAAATATTGTTTTCCAAGAACTTGCTGTTGTATTATCTGTGGTGGACATCGATAGCGTTGCGCCTCATCATTTCAAATATGGGTTGGTAGCGATGTGCTTTGTAGTAACTTGTTAGTTTTCCTATTCCAATATGTATGATAACATCTCTGATTGGAATTCTAGAAAATTGTCTTTTTCATATTTTTGGGAAAGATGCTGAACTTTATAGCTAACGACTGGCCGGAATTGTACATGTGAACAAAATTCTGTCCAGTGGGAAAACTGCTCGTGGAAGATGCTTAGCCATTGCATGTTTGCACGTTTTATGTCACCTGTTGACAAGTGTCGTTGCTCTTTTAAGTTGTTTTTATTTTGCATCTTATTTTTTGTTGTTTTTTCATTAAGAGAAAATCATAATAAGCTAGCCAAGCGTTGTTGGTCGATAACTTAGTTTTGGATGTTTGCAATATATATACTACTTTAATTAATCTGCTATCTTTTAGGGGAATTAAATCAGTTTTATTAAAGTGAATACGAGAAAACTAATGCTTTGGATCTTTCAAAAACTTCTTTATCTACGTTTGTGGTTTTTAACAAACTATAAATGCAGATAAATTGCATTTAAAAGCATTTTCCGTTTACCAAATTATAGATGCTTTATGCCTTTCTTTACACTATATGAATTATAACTAGAATTTATGAATATGATCCATTCATTGCTTTCGACCCATACAGTATACATGATGTCTGTAAAACTTGCTCTTTTCAGGTGATGTGCATCCTTCCTTTATCCTGATAAAGGAAATTTTAGAAAGTAATTTAGAAACAAGCTGTATAAATGATAAATGATTATTATTATTGTACATAAGTTTTTCTTCTCTTTATCTGATTGAATCAAGTTTAATTTCATCTTGGTGTCATAGCCTGTTTTTTTTATTCTAGATTATAATTGTTTCAAACAGGTTAAACATAGTCAGATTGGAAATTATCTGCGTTTGATGCAACCTAAAGTAACCAATGTTTTGCACCATGTTTTGTGCACCACTGTACTTATCAGTGTGCTTTTCGAATGACCCTCGCTACATTCTATTTTCAAAATGGCCGACCAACAACTACGCGTGGTTCTTCATTTCAGGTAAATTGCTCGTATTGATTCGTTTAAATATGGATAATTTATATTTAAATGGTGAATTTATCATCATTAGTATCTGCTAAATAGTTTCCTTAACCTATTAATCGCAGTCACTATTAGGGGGGGCGTAGAATGTATCGTTTACTGACCGGCACATGGTCCATCTAAATTTCAATGTGCATTCTTTATTTTCAGTGGTGGAGCAGAATTGTTATTTGATGAAGTCAAAGAACACGAAATTAGTTTACCCGTTAAATCTGATTGCAAATGTAAGTAAAAACGGCGTTATTAGATGATAATATAGGAGGAGTTACATTTCTAATGTTACCACGTTGTTTTTAAGGGGGATTACAACCTATCCCTTTCAATGAGTAAATTTGCAACGACACTCACAGCCAAACAAAACGAGATTAAATAAAATTAAAAATTGTTTAACATAGCTTGATGGCTGAGCAAGTGCATCACATTGTTGTTTTTCACTTTGAACTGGTAGATTTTTTTAAAATTAATAAATACGTTTGAAAAATGTCCGTTAATTTGCACATGCTGCCAGCACGTGCAGCATGAAAATGCAAGTTATCGGACATTTTTCAAACTTGTTTATTAATTTTAAAAAAATCTACCAGTTCAAAGTGAAAAACAACAATATGATGCACTTGCTCATCCATCAAGCTATTTTAAACAATTTTTATTTTTATTTAATCTCTTTTTGTTTGGCTGTGGGTGTCGTTGCAAATTTACCGATTGAAAGGGATAGGTCTTATTTACTTGTGCGTTTCTTTTTTTGATCGGAAGATGGCGCTACTAGCATGATGCTGAACGCTTTACCATAGCCCCAATGGCTTTACTCATTGAATACTAGTTGACAGTAATAAATAAAACAATTTTTATTTTGAAATACATATTGATTGTATTTTAACAATGTTATAGTGATTTTTAGATGCCTGTAGCTCTCTCAATTCGAGATATATAAATTGTAATTATTTGTGTCGAAATTACAATACCTAAATTTCCAAAACATGGGGTCTGAAGATGATTATACTAACTAAAATTATTCATTCAGCCATATATGTTTTAAAAATACACACTGACTTGCGGCTATACTTTACTATTAAAATAAAATAAGCTTGTTGATAAGCATAGACATGCCTCAATGTCACATATTGTTTAATGCAGTGGACATTTGTTCATTGTTTGTAGGGAGATTTTTTCATGTATACATTAAAAACTAATAAAGGTTTCTCTTCTTTTGGCTTGTAGGAATTAAAACCGACAATTTAGAAAACAAATGACTTGAATTTGGAGATTTTAAGAATTTTGTTTTGAAATTATCCAAGAAAATCAATTCAATAAATTGTCGAATCTACAGATTTTATCCACTTCGATCTCTAAATACTTATTTAACCATTTCAGGGTCAATTGGAAACCTTTTGGTTTGGATCAAACAAAACTTATTGAAAAAAAGACCAGAACTACTTATCCAAGACGACAGTGTGTAAGAATGATTTTTTTTTAGGTTGCATTATTTATTTTGTACGGCACTTTTATCATTCACCTTATCTTTTTTATTTTTTATTTCAGGCGACCGGGCATTTTAGTTCTAGTGAATGAGACAGACTGGGAGTTAATGGTAAGTTGTAAATGAAATACAAAATTATACTTACCTAATTTTAATAATCACGCATCACATCTCTGCCAGAACTTTGTTCCAGTGTGCTTTATCCTTGTTATTATACCCAAATGAAATGATATATGCTTATCATGAAGGAATGCAATTGTGTTACGCTGAGTGGTGCTTGGCATTTATATTTATATTTTATTTGAAAGTTATATCTCACGTGTTTTAATATTTATTATCGTCTGTTACCTGGGCTTTTATAAATGCTCTTAGCGTTGGGAATATCCTTTATTGAGCAGTAATTATGACACTGACTTATTAAATCTATTATTTCGTTGAATAATATTTATAAGTTCGACTTCAGAATATAGTGGCATCACAATAGCTTCTTAATGCACCTAATCAAGATGCTGAAACAGTTTTCGTGCATGTTGAACAATTTTAACTTTGTTAAATCAGCACTTGATGTGTAGCAAATAGTTTTTTTTTAAAAATAACTTGGATGAAAATGTCTGTGTGTTGATGGTACCTTGTCATCATTTGAAAATGTGGTTGTTATACAAAATTTAAGCTTTTATTTTTGAAATAAGATTTTCAAAAAGAAACTTATTTTCCAGCAAATCAAGCAGAACCATTCGTATTTCCATGCTCTCTGAAACCCAAAAGCTATCCTTTTATTTGTTTAAAATTAGATGATTGATTTTAAAAAAATAAGGATCATGTTTTTGGTAAACCTGAGGTCTATATACTTTTTTTTTAGATTATCAAAAAATCCAGAGCATCATTGCTTAACATCATTTTTCTAAAAATACGTTTCTTAAATTCCTACAATAACTTTTTTTTAAAAAAAAGGAAAAAAAGGTATAAGATAAAATCACTTCTTTTCTGAATGAAAATATGTTCTAACTTTATAGCACTCATTTTTACACGATTGTTTCCTGCCTATGTTGCCTCCAAGTCATGCAAACAGCAGCACGATTGTAGTGATCTTCTTGCTTGCTGCAAGTGGGATTTCCTTTCATATTTTATGCTACGATCATTTGCTAAATGATCGAAGCTCCTCTTCTCGAACGGTATTACAGAAAGCTGCGCAAATATCGCCCCAGTAAGGATTTCGAACGATTTATTCGCATTTAGACCCATTTATTCCATGCCTGATCATCCCAAAAAGCAAATTCATTTAGGGGATTAACAGCTGCCGCGATGCAGGTGGCAAGAGGCTGCCAGCCTCATTTGCATTCATCTTTCATTAAGCCATGCTACTTCTTCTTTCGCGTAAATGTCTTAAGTCTTGAGGAACAATCTGATCCCGAATTTCGCTTCCGAGGCGAAAATCCCTTTTTTTCAATAGTTTTCTCCTCCTCCCATTTCGGAAGGCGTTAAGGCGTAACAATTCCGCTCAGAACGTTTTCGCATCATCTGCATTCGGGGCTCCAGTAAGTAGCATTTAGTGCAGAGCCGAAGAAATAAAAAAAAGGTGGTAAACTATTTAGTGCTATCGTGGTTTATATCTCGCCACGATGGTAATTGTGGCGGCTATGGCATTAAAAAAATACCCTGCCAAAATGCGTTGAAAAAGTAGAAAGTTGGGCTCGTTTTCGCCAGAGCCGATGATTGGCTCGATGCTTGGTCTCGATAAGAGTCACGGGGATTTGGAGCGACGGAACATTTCCATGATAATGCCGTCGTTACGCCACGCAGTCAATATGCTCGGAATGGACGCCTCCGCGGTAATTGACGCTTCGTCTCATTGTGCAGGACGGTCATCTTATGAATATTTTAGCCATTTGTTTTAAACTTATCGCTAATGGGCTCCGTTCGCATCACTCAAAGTTGCCGGATCGCCTCTTATCCTTCCTCCGTTATCTCCAACACGGCGTCTAAGTGGAACTCTGCGTACCCCTGACAACCTCAACCCCGTTTGTTTTAGCGTTTTGATAACGACAGTCGATGCGTTGCGAAATGCAACATATTTTAGAGGAGCGTAGCGAGGGCTCAATGGCAGGGAGCGTGACAAAGCCAAGGTGAAGGTTCTGTATGGAGCGCAGGTCGAACCATCGCTCAACATTGTTTGCTAGTTGTACCATGGTTTTTGTCCAACATTTTCTTATTGGTCGTCGCAGGTCGTGCCTGCAATTATTTAAATTTCGAGACGAACCTTGAAATAATTATGTCAAATGCTTTCTCCAAAGTACATTTGGAACCATGATGTATGTATGTGGTCCTTATTTTCAAAAAAATTAACAATTGTTTTTTCCTGTGACGCGAACTGCACGGAACGCGCGAAACGACTGCGAAATATCATAAAAACGAAAATGTATAAAAACATGTATTGAAGCATAAACTTGTGTTTAACACGAATTTCAAGCATTATTCCCGATTTTCAAGGTTTCTGGATACACTGCAATAGCATTCAATATTATGAGATAACAATTTTGTGGTTTTTTACTTCTTTTTAAGGACCATTTACACACATGCCCTTTAAAAGAACGGCAATATGCCGGACGTATGTAAACGCTTTAACAGAATTGTATAAAAGATCAGGATATGGGAAGGGAAGGATATTTTTCTTCACTGAAGGGAGATGGAACATGGTGGTTAGTGCTATCTGTAGCCATGCATGTCATGTATGTGACAATTTACTATCAACAAGAAACAAGAAATATGAAAGTAGGACATGTTCTCCTTAAAAGGAACAGTGAATATAAAGCATTTGTTTTTTGTCTTTTGGAAAATGAGCTTCTGACGCCACTTTAAAATGTCTGCGACTTAATGCGGCTTTCATCTAATAATCTAATAAGCGCCTGCAAGTTTTGCCATTTCAGCTTTTCGTTCAACGAGCCCATATTTTGTTTAAACGCTTGGCACTGAAATGTGTTGCGTTTGAAAACGATAATGAAAGCAGAGCCGAGACGATGAATTTATACCGAAACTCGCAATAACAAAAGCAATTTGTTTCCTCGGCAATAAAGAAGTACGGCAAGGGACCAGGCAGATTGTTTATCGCGTATTGTTCAGGATGAGCCGAAAGATCCTGCAAATTGATGGTTACCCCTCTCCTTAAAAAGATCATTGGGCATGCAGGATTAACAAGAAATCGTGATATTTCATACGCGCTCTTATCTCTGTATTGGTTTTTTTGTGCTATGAATGTCCAGAACAGGATTTCCGGGAACTTTCGCGATGCTGCGGGCATTCCAGTTTGTGAAATAATGGAAGATTGGTTTCACAAACATTTGTAGTATTTTAAACTCTGTGATCGTAAACAATTTTCGAGCGTCTTTACCTGAAAAAAATGGTATTGTTTTATCTTTTGAGCATTTAGGATTTACTGGGAAAATTCTTATATTGCATGGCATAAAAACACTTGAAACATTTTACAAAAAAGCGCAATCGTGCTCATCAATTCGATTTATTACCATTTAGTACCAAGCATTTAATCATTATTTTTAGAGTTTAATAGGTTGGTACTGCATAAATGTTGAGGCAATTTCAGCGTAGAATTTTTCATTAGATATTTAATTGACTATTAAGACCAATAGGGTCGATAGCTGTATTGCGTTACATAACAAGCCATTACTCGGTAATGCACGTCTAGTAGTCGTCATTATATATTTAATTATGACTTACTCTGCTATTTAATGTTTTTGTTTCGCATTTTTAGTACGTTGATAGGCGTTTATGAACGGCCCTTTCTGAATGAAATTACGTTCTTTTTTTTTATCCAGGCAATTCAATTATGGTTCTTTTTAATTTTACAGGGAAAATTGGAATACGAATTGCAGGAAAATGACAGGATAATATTTATATCGACGCTTCACGGTGGATAAATAATGTATTCGATTAGGATTTTTATATATTATTATGTAATAAAATTTTAACCTGTCATTAATCACATTGTTATCATTAACGGAAATTGCTTAAAGCGCCGCCGTTAATATCTACTGGTTTTTTTTACTTTGATTGATTGCTAATTAATATCTTCTAATTGGTCTCAATCATGGCTTGCTTTTGTACTCTGGTGTAATTGTTTTTCAAGTTTTCATTTTTTGTTGTTGAAATTCAATTCGACATGGATTTCAGTTTGGTTTTTATCGACGGAAAACTAATAAGCAACGAACATTTCAAAATGGCGGACGAAAATTCGAATTGGAACATCGGTATTTTGCCTGTTCTAAATGTGGTAAATTCGTGACTTGATCACATTTGGTGTTATTTATTTTATATTAGTGCCAAAAGTGGACGCAAAGTTGTGTTGGAAAGCGTCAACGATGTGATAGAAATAAGAATTCTTCAAGTTCGTATGGAGTACTTGACACCTGAAAACTCAAAGAAAATGTCCGCTTCTTGAACTAGTGCGATACGTCAAAAATTATATCAAAATCCTTGGCCTGATCACGACCGAATTCTTCAAACAAAAGGTACGAATTCACTTTATATACACATTTACCACGTTAAGCAGATAGATTTTTTATAGATATTCGAAATTAGCAGTAGCTGTAGGTACGGAATGAATTGAATTTCCTATAGCAGAGAACTGATTATTTCATTGTTCTATATTTCGTAAGGATTTATATATTTTATTGCGATTGTCATGGGTAGTCATGGAATGAATTTCATCCTAGCTGAAAACCAATTAGAATTTATGTAATCTCGAATGCAAATCACCCTTTTAATTTAATTATTTAATTATAAGAACATTAATAGTGGAAACTGTTCTTAAGGGTCTTGAACTTGTGTCCTTCACTTTGTATTTCGAAACCATTTCGTGGAATATGAGACAAGAAAAACAAGGTTATTTTAGTTTTACAAATGATTGGTAAATAGCAAAATTATCTTAATTGAAATTCAGCCTCGGGTGAGTTACCTTTATTACTCCGAATACTTGTTTATTAATTTATTTATCTACTTACTGCTGTTTATAGTAGATTAGCCCTGAAGCTTTCCCTCATTTATCTTTTTAAAAGTTTCATTTGCGAGACATTTTCAATCTTCACCAGAACACACGTTTTTAGCACAGCGTGAAGCTGTCTTGGCATTTCGACCCCAGTTTTTTTTTTTTAAAACCTAAACTTTTCTGCCCTAAGATCATAAATGTCATGTTTATGACGAGCATATTTGAAAATGACCCGTCGCTCGTCCGTCTTTCAGTAAATAATAAATGGTCTGTTTTCGGACGCTTTTTTTTTTCTTGTTACGTTCTGGGGAGGAGATTTTGTCCTGTCAAAAGGCACCGTGATAAATGGGTGCAAAATACCCATTTTGTTCAACTCGATTTTTTACGGTTTTCCACGCATTTGGCGTTGGTCGACTACTCTCGATAAGCCCGGTCGCGTTTAAAAGGACATTTGGAGGTGGAGGGAAGGGAATATACCCCTTATCCCTTTTTTTTCTGATACAGGTCATAACTCGCGCCTTTTTACTTTTCATCGCTTATCTGGGTTTTTTTTTTTGGAGCATCTCGTCTATGGACTTTTTTTACGTGGCTAGCTTAGGGCCTTGTAGGATGTATGGTAGCTTTTGAAATATAGAAGAGATGCGACACTCAATACTTTTTGCAATGTCAAAATGACTCCCAGAAATCTATAATCATTTAGAAACTTTAGATATGGAATCCTGAGATGCTTTGAAGTGGCTTGATTTGTATAGGCAAATATCGTGTTGGAATAAGCTGATATTTTTTTTTTATCTGGTTTATTTTTGCATAATTTAACTCGAATTTTACAGTATTTTATCTTAACATAAACACTGCTAATAACGATCTATAAGTAAAAATAGGGATTTTAAATCTTCTTTGTCAAGTTTGGATAACATTAAGCATGATGGTGCCTATGTGAAATTTACAAATGTGACCTAAGTTTACCTATGTGAAAGTGGGAACTTTATTTAAATTTGAACACTTGACTTTAGAACTTGTGCTAGAAGTTCTAAATGCATATACATAGTTCAGTTGTGCTAGTTAAGGATGTATATAGGCCAATATGTATTCTTTTAGAATAATATGTCGGGGCCATCTTGGAAAAGTAGTGAACTGGAGATTTGTGATGATGGATTGATGGTTATAATAAGTCATAGTCACGTATAGTCCTTTGCATCAAAACTATGTTTCATTGCATAAGATTCTCTAAGCAAACCGCTAGGTGGAGGTGTGTTTAGAAATCATGCATACTTATCGCACCCAGCGCCCCCTAGCTTCCGTTCTAAAGTGTTCAATTGAAGATGTCATACTCTGGTATGTGTACGTCAACTCACATTGTATATGTATCTCTGGGGCGCGATGGAAAAGGAGGAATATGGCCGAAAATGCGCGCGTTGGGGGGAGGGGATGAAATGGATGACTGTGTCTGCGATAGACACCCCATTAAAAGAACGGTAATGCACCCTTTTTACGGCTTTGACACACGTAACAAATGAGAAGTAGAAATCGGTGTAGATGAAGAAGAAGAGACGGGGTTCGGTCCTATTCGTTGGATTAGCCTCCTCTTATTCATCCCCCCCTCCCATCCTCCATCTATCAATAACTTTTTCTTCCAGCATCCCACCTTTTCTTCGATCAGCTATGAACAGGGCCCCAAACACTCTCTTTTTTTGCATGAGTTTCCCCACCCAGTTTCTTATCCTACGGCGCTCTTTTTTTACGACAAGAAAAGCTGCGTTCGCAGATTTGCGCAGTCACAACGATCGAAAATATCGATATCGATCGGCTATGGTCGTGTGTCATGTATCGAACTCATGTCCCCATGTATTGCAGTGCTTGATCCACGGGTGCATCCGACTGCTACTTTATCATATTTACTTATGCAAGCCGGCTGTTGCCTTACAAACACGTGTTTTGCTACTTATTTTGTGTATGTGTGTGTGCCAAAGTTGGGTATATTGTCCACCGTAGGGCTTTTTAAGGGAATGGCGAAACTGATAGGAGGCGACCCTGTAGCAAATCAGAGCAATGTGCATCGTACTGTATCATGCGAAATTATACATCCGCCTCATTCTTAGTTTTATATTATAGTGCAGTGCTAACTGTAGCTAGAGATGATAGACGGAGATGATTAGGTGAATTTTTGCATAAGGGAAGGGTTAAATCTGAGAATATACAAGTGCAGGATTTCATAAATCTACTTTTTACGAGCGAGCGTGATTCATAAACATTTGAACTCCAGGCAACAAAAAAATATCGAATATGGCATTTGGATACTGTTATTACTGGTATTATACTGGATACTGGTGTTATGTGAAATTAATTGCACGAATCGCTCGAAATCTTGATCACGTTTTCAGGAATATCTGCGCTTTATTTTTCCAAATGTATTCAGTTAGATTTTAAAGCTTGTTGTGGCTATTTTAAGTTTGATCCATAATTACATTTTGCCACATGTATGAAGGGTTAGTATTTAAATATTTGAAAATGCAAAGCATCCAATTATAAAATAAGGATTTTCGAGTAGGGAAGAGAAGACCATTCGACAGAAAACTACGTTTGTCTGAATAATTTTATAATCAAATGTTTTGTTTTAATCGTATTTAAATGTGTTATTTTAAATGACCCACCCTATATATTATATTTGGATTTTTGGACACGTTTGAGTTACGTTTGATCCACTTTTAGAACACCTCAGACTGACTTATGAGAACATGTTAGGCATGCTCATGATGGTAGGTTTTGCTCATGAGAGGTATACTTTTTGCCAAAGGTAGATATTTTTCAATTCAATTCAACTCAGTACCTTACAGTCAGAAAAATAAGTGCCATATGGTAGGGGGAGTCGCACCCAATCATTTCAGGAGGATGCTCCTACGTCAGTAGCGACTTAGACATCATTGTTAAATTGAATTTTTACACAATCTGGACTTTTGCCAGGAAGACTATTCCATCGTCTAATCGCATGCAAAAAGAAGGACCAATAGTAAACATCCGTCTTGGCACGAAGCTCGCGGTCAAAGAATTTGAATGATTGTCTACTCTTACAGTGGTATATGCGTTAAAATATGGAAAACAAGATGTGAATTACAAGAAAGATTAAAACGTTTGAATAACCCCATAGATAACTTCTTGCGTCCGGACTCAACGGATCTCAATTTAGAGAGTGGAGCATTTCTGTCACACTCGCGGAATGTTGGTAATCGCCCTTAACAAATCTGGCTGACCTATGCTGGACCATCTCTATATCCTGAATATGAACCATCAATGGTAACAATTTGGTTTTTAAAAATTAAATATGGAGTATACTTTATGTGTTAAGTATATTCTATATATTAACGGAAATATGCAATTGATACTAAATGCAAATTCAGATTGTTATAATTGAATTAGATATTTACATTTTTGTGTGGAAATGTTTAGGGGGCCCACTTACCATCGTGCAAGCTGATACCCTGACCAGTTCAACATTACTCATGTTTTGTTTTCAATAGTTCATCTTTTCTTCATTGTTATAAGTTGGTCTTAAACGAGGTGATTACGTGATTGAAGTTAACCCATGAAAAGTGTTTTTAACATCCAGTCTTTTTCTTAACCTAATAACATCGCACATAAAGACGAAACTCCGGGAACATTTTTAAAAAAAAAATAAAAGAAAGAGGGAGTGGAGTAAGTCTACGGTTATTTAGTGAGTCCCTTGCATTTGATCCTAATGTGATTTTTTTTGTCATCCATGGAACGGAGCGCTTTTGTCACGTTATAAAACAGAAGTAACGCTGTAAATAACCGCTGGAAATTGAGCGGCAGTGATGATACTTTTTTTTCATTTGTTTCTCATGTCCATCTTCGGTTTTGATGGTCGACCATTGATGACGCTAAAGGGGTCATCCGGGCCTTATATTATTAGACTATTACGGGATATTACCCCCCGAGAGCACAAAAGGGCCGAGTTTTGATTTCTATAAAGAAGCAGTTTAGCTGGGGGAGGGACGGTCATAAAATCTGCTGTCCGTGGACGAGGATATGGCGGTCATTAAGAGAAGAAGTTTTGGTTTGGTTTCTGATTGAAGTGCATCGTGGGTGGGGTGTTAGGGGGGGGAGAAAGAAGGGAAGAGATCTGGGAGTTGGGGATTAGGAAGATGAAAAAAAGATCGGTCGGTCGTGATTAGTCGTTTTTATTATATCGGGAATGTGCCTGGAGCACGCTGAGATAGGATGAAGGAAAAAAAATGGCCACCGTTGGGGAAAAAAAAAACAGGAGGGAAAATGGCGGCCGAAGGGGATGAGGGTAATAAAAAAACGGAATGGTTGTCAGCGGGTGATTTGGCGCGGATGAACAAATGACCCTATATCTCCTCTTCCGCGTTGGACGAAAGTGCTGAGAAATGCACTTTTCTCAGATTTCCTAGCCTGTGGGGGATATACGAGAAGAAGGAGGATAAGAAAGGGCGGAATGAAACGCGCATGCGTCAAATGTGGAAGGGCATATCGCTGATTAAAAAAAAGTCCAATTGCCTATTACATTTAGCGGAGCTTGGTTTAACCCCGTATTCAAACTACCATTAAAACTCGATGGGAAAAAATATCGATTTAAATTTGTAATCACCTTTTTTTTAATCAATTTTTAATCGATGGTGACTTTGGAAGGAGCAAACAAATTGGCAATGGGTGGAAACCTATTTCCAGTAAACAGTTGATTAAAATACCCAAGTTTTAATACATCTGAAATTGACATCCCCAATTAATCACTCTCTTCAATTTAGTTCAATTTAGTTCTTTACCATATATAGTCCGCACAAAAATGCCATATGGTAGGGAGGTAAATTACCCTATATGTAAAAAAATCAATACAAATCAGCTTGAAATGTTTAGTAAGCTTTATGTGAAATGTTTTCATAATTAATTTAGATGAAAAATAATGGAATTTGCAGACACTTTAAAAATATTAGGACTTTTCTCAATTGTTTAATTTTTTCAAAAAAAAAAAAAAAAAATTCGTTTCATAAACGAACGAAGAAAGCATTATTAAAATAAGCCAAAAACATATTTAACACATACAAAATAACAATTTTATATACGAAATTATACATGTATACAACACAGAAAAATGTACAAAAACAACGTCTATTCACAAACAAAGGGTTTCACGCGAAATTTGTAGCATGAATATAAAACACATTGTAACATATATTTGATATATGAATATAAAATCAATTTTAGCTATTGACATAAATTCTTCCAAGATTTTTTGAGATTTACTATTAAATCACCAACTTTAGTATTTTTCTAATGGTTTTAACTTCTAAATTTGGGGGTTCTTGAAGTGTAACCTCCCTATAAAATACAACAATTAAAAGTTATTTCAAATTACGTCATACAAGGGGCATAAATTGCAAGTACACAGTCGTTAGTTCATTACAGGGTGCATCGAACTAGCACTGACTTCTTGATGAAGGGCAATCACTGCAGGCTCCACTGCCTTACGGTGCAGCTGCCCTCGAAAGATCTAAGGCGCTCCAATGTAAGCATTTAGATTACAATAATGGCACCAAGCTACTTTAACAGCGGTGGCGTACAAGATCTCATTTGAAAACCCTCTTTTATCCACCTCCTTCACCACGGCCCTTTTAGTCTACATGCATTGTTGCAGACTCGTCATTGCCAGATAGCGTTTCAATTAAAACGGCGAATGACCCCTGGCCAGTCTACGGAGCTGACCCCGGAACGCACGCCGCTCGCGTAATTGTAGTAATTAAAAAAGTTCTTATCTTAGCACCCAATGGTCTTAATGGATCGGAACAAGAAGAATGCAAAAGGGGACGATGGGATTTATTAGTCTTTTAGGCGAGATCCTATATTGCGCCCCCACATGCAACCCTAGGGTGCAGGGGAGATAACAGCGCCCCCTGGCCCCCTTCGTTCGCACAATAACTCCATCGCATGCGCCGTACGTTGTAGTCTAATCTTATCGGTCATGTCCAGCGATAGTCCGAATGTAGTTAGCTGGTTTGCTCGGACAATTACATCGTCGGTCACGCGTTATCTCGCTGTCCGTCTTGGTCAATGTTTTTTTTATTTGGTACCGAGGCTCGTGGGTGTCAGAGAAGAAAAAAAAATTAGATGACCGGCCCTCGGGGACAGGAGCTTCATTGCTCAGATTAAGTCTCTGCTTCCGCGAGTAATTATTAACGTTCGCTCTATATAAATATGTGGTGCTTGGAGATAACCATGGACTGAAGTCAGTGGTCATTTCAGGGAAGAATTACATCAAGTCCAGCGCATTATCACTGTTAAGGAGAAGTTAAACCGAAATTTTGGCATTTGGAGTGGACACATTTAACAATATTGTATTTTGAGTTGTTTTTTTGTTGTTGTTTTTTCCCCAAAAAATCACCAAAATAACAACAAAAATTCGTTCAGTAAATCGGGTGAATGAAAAAAATATATAGCATTAAACTAATAATTTTTTTTTCAAAGGTGGCGCTTTTTAGTATTCCTGAAGAGATATTATAAAAGGGGTATAAATTATAAGTGCATAGTCGTTTGTTCGATACAGGGTGCCACGAACTAACACTAAACCCTTGATGATTGGCAATCACTGCAGGCTCTGCAGCCCTATATGGGTGTGTTAAAATAATCCTGAGACCGTCAAGTTTGAGTACAGCTATCGTAAACAATCTTAAATCTGAGCTCTTGTTGTCATGCCTGAAATACGAAAATAGTTTTGCATGACATTTTTAATATGCATGCATTTCCAACATTATTCTGTCCAATTTGAGATTTGTGTTGTTGCAGTTTTTAAGTAAAGGAAATACCCATACACGAAAAATCCATCAGTTGACTTTTATGCTCTTGATATTATTTTCATATACAAAAACTTGCGTTATAAAGAGCAGAGTATTTCCTGTTAAGTGAAGATGGACCCCCTTGCCTCGAGCAATAACCACACCCGCCATTGTAGGGGGCGCTACTGTAGATTTAAAACCGGCTTCGTTCTATATAGCAATCACATGATTTTTCCAAAGATGGCCAAACAAATAATGGTTACTATTTTTCATTAAATTTCCTAAATAACTAAAATTCTGTAACATCAAGCTGGTTTTAGCGTAGCGGGGATTATAGTTTTATGAAAATCAATGCTCTGATTGGTGATGAAATTCCGTACAAGTAGCCCTAATTTGATGTGGAGATTGAATGATTTCGCATCACCAGATGGCGCGACGTTTCAGAAGCTATGCTAGAGACAGCGCCCCCCTTGATGCTAGACGCCCAAGCAGGGAGTGTCCCAATGCATTTCCGTTACAAAATAAGTTGCTGGCGCACCCTTTGTTCCTGTAATTAATGAAGCGCGCAAAGATACGGCTCGTTAACTATCGCGCGTGTTCCGGTTGCACATGCACGTCGTTAAGCCTATTTCTGTTTATTTGTAGAAGAAGATAAAAAAATACTATGGGAAGAAGAAAAAAAAACAATGCAAATGGTGGTTATCCATCTTACGCGCATTATCCCTTCCATCTTGAATGCATATTCGGCGGCGGCGAATAATGGAATTAAGTGCCAGAGTTATTGCGTTTTCAAACAAAAGGAATTTTCGGTTTTATAGGGCCGGCAATAAAATGCCGTAATAATAATAATGACGATAGTATACAAGGGCAAAGATGGCGGCGGCTACGGAGTTTTACGACCTTTTTACGGCAGTCATTTCTCGAATTTTGCAGCTTCGCGAACTATAGCGAGTATAGTGATGCCACGAACCCCAATCACTCGCACGGATTTAATGCTAGGTGGCGCTGGCATTGACATCAGCTGTCTAGCGGCTGTTTTTCACTTTTAAATGGATTGATGATTGTCATTAAGTTTGGCTGTTTCGTTATTAGGCTCTTAAAATACTTCTCAGATGTTGACTCACTTCGCCGACAGCTTATTTCGCCGACACATGTTTTCCATTGCCTGTCCATCCTATAGGATGTTAGGTTATAATATTATACTGATGAGAATATAATATGTGTAGTTGAGATAGGTGTCAGCAAAGTGGGAACAAACCGAACCTGCTGGCCTGATGCTCAACTTCTAGGTGCTTGTACATGTTTGCGAATCACTGTTTAGGATGCAGGCGAGTGTGATTGATTCGCTATAAGGATCTTGGTGTCTCGATATATTGTCCCGATTGAATGATGTGTTCTGAAGAACTATGCCAAAGATCGGCGGTTTAGTGTAAGAGCTCGTGTGAACAATACTTCTGTGAACAATAGCGACAGTTGCATTGGAATGTTCTTCAATCTAGTTTTACGCGTTTTTTATTTCTATTCCGAGCAGAAAAACATTCAAGCTGTCTAGAAATGAATCTCAACACACATTTTTATCACCGAGCTTATTATGAAAGTCCACGAATCTTTCGTGTTCGAGGAAAATAAATTTAGAAATATCCAGTGTAGCATCCTCAAATTCGTCTCTTCCAAATGGCGAAATCTCCATTTGTCATCCGCTTTGTGCGATTTTAATGGCGTTTTAATCCGTTAATCCCTCGAAATGTGCCGCCATTGTTTGCTTTTTTTGTTTTTGGATGGTCTGACCTATTGATTCGAAACTGCATAACTGTTGTTCTCTATTTCGGATTTTCTCTGCCGTTATAATGCAGCCACTTTAGTTTTGAAACATATTTACTATACTGGCGTGAAAGCACCACCAGTCCCTTAGTTTAAAATACGATATTTACACCCCCACCACTACTTCGTATTCTTTTCGTCGTTCTGTAGTTTCTTCCCTCATGGGCCTGTGGGGGAGGGGGGAATTAGCCGTCAAGGCGTGAAATATTTATAAGCCCAATAAACCTTTTTTTTTCTTTCTCGATTTAAGTTTCGCTACGAATCGGTACAACAGCAGCTTGGGTTTATTTGAAATTCAAACGCGCAATGTTGTCGTGCTGACCACTGGATAGCGGTCAAGAAATACTTGACCCACTCCAACACGTCGCCAGCATAACCAACGAGACGTTAACACTTGTCGCAGTTTTTCGCATAAGGAAATATGGGCATAAGGTCAAGATTATCACATTCTCCTTCCTGCCTCAGCGGTTTAAGGTGGTTATATTGCACATGATACCCCCGTCCCCCTTCCTCCCCACCCATCCTCAGATTGAAATTCCATATACGGCTGTTGCACCGTTAATTTTCATCGGTAAATATGGGAATAGTGCGGAAATTGCACTTGTACCTTGTCAAGCTGTCAAACCATCTTTATCTATGGATTTGCCTGCGGATTAAGTCTCTTAAGTCATTGTCATGGCGGTATGCCCATATCTCCTTATACAGTCACTCTTTATACAGGGTGGCCACAAAAAAGAATGAACCTTTTTCATAAATTTGTAACTTTTTTGTTTTTTAATCAAAGTAAATCTAATTTTGCACACATATGGGCAGCAAACGTACGAACAAAACAGCTATTTCAATTTGTACTCAAAGTGTACTCTATCCACTGCAACACATTCCGCGGAGGCGCTTGCGCCATTGGGCAATTGACGAGTCAATTACTGTTTGATCAAGTTTATCCCATGCGGCTAGTATTCGGCGTCTTAACTCTTTGACATCACAAATCTTTGTTCGCTACACTTTTTGCACCAAATTCCCCCAGATGGAATAATAAACCTGGGTTATTAGGTGGCCAAAGGTAGGTGGTATAAAATCTGGAGTCTCTCAATGGAGAAGTTGAACAGTTTTTCAAGCGTTGTGTGCTGGTGCTCCATCTTGCTACACACAAACAAGTCCAAAAATATCGTATATCTGGGGAAATTTGGTGCAAATATATACCGAACAACGATTCGTGATGCCAAAGTGTTGCAGCGGATGAAGTACACTTTGAGTACAAATTAAAATAGCTATTTTGTTTGTACGTTTGTTGCCTAAATTTGTGCAAAATTGTATTTACTTTGATTAAAAAACAAAAAAGTTATGAATTTATAAAGGTTTCCTATTTTTTTGGTCACCCTGTATAGCCTTTCGCCAAAATGGTCTTTTCTAGTTATGGATTTTGTATGGCTTTACGCAGTATGAAAACAAATGATTCATTATACGTCATTTCGCTTTATGTATCTGGGACGTATAGCGAGGTTTGGGGGTGCACTCAAATAATATCGAATCCAGTCAGTGCATGGCCTCTAATCGTTTGCTTTAGTTGAAATCACCATGGCAACGAAGCTGTGCATCCAATTGACAGTGGAAATTCGAACGCATAGTAATCATGGGCATTCGATGAATTGTTAAGTCAATGCGAAAATTCCTTGTTTTTTTAGCAAAAAAAAAAGTATGCAGGTTTTCGAAATTTTGTATTCGCTGTGACCGCTGTCGCCCCTCCTGTTTAATTAGTCATTAACCTTAAGTAACATTAGTCGCAAAGTATTCATTAATAAATGATGGTTTTAATTGACGTTAACCTCATGGGGGCTAAATGGGTTGGTGGTACTAGCCATTACAGAAATTTCCAATATTTAAACAGTTAGCCTTAATGTATAATTTGTTATCCAAAAATCCCTGTATTTGCCTACGTCTGCCAATTTCATTGGGATGTCGGTCTTTGGCCCTTAGCCTTGCCGGGATCGCTCCCCACACCACGTGATCGAACCCGTATGTGCGTAAATTGCGGAAAAATCGCGAGAATTAAGCGACATTTTTATGGCTTCGCCAATTTTCGAGATAAGAGCCAGGGTTTGGGGGTAGAAGCGAGGAGGTTACAGTGGTGCCCCCTATGGTTCTTAGCATGTCTTAAGCCGGTATTTTATGGGATATCCCCTGAGGGCTTCTCGAGTATTCCAATCCTCCCCCCCCCCCATTTTCCCCATGCAATGATCGTTTTCGTGGCAAACGCGCGCGGCTTAACGACTGCGTTTGGTACGGGGATTTATTGGGAGCCGGGCGGGTGATGAGGTTAAGGGTCACCCATAAAGAGAAGGCGAGAAGGCCTATCTGGCAAACCCTTTTCCGGACTTTGTGACGCGAGGATATATATTTTTCGGACGTGGATCGATAAAACGCGAATGTCAGACGGTTTTCAGCCGAAAGTCCGTGCATGCGCGTTTTGGGGGCTATGTTTGCAACGTGGTAAAGATGACAATTTAGCAAACTGAGTTTTGTGTGCTCAAAATATTTAATGTTTTCTTCACAAAATCGTACTGTAAGGCCAGATCCACTTTCGAGCAAATATTCGCTGAATGCAACGCACGAGGCAAATTTGTGTGCGTGCTGCTATTATATACATTTATTTTCAGTGTGGACATATTGGCGAATACGTCCACACTGCAATGAATTTCTTACCCCGCACACATATGTACGTAGTGTGTTGAATTCGGCGAACATTTGTACTAGTATGGATCCGAACTAGGATATTGAACAGGTGGTTTAGGTTAGGGACGCTCAGCATAATCATTATCATGATTTTCTGGTTGATTAAGGGGTATCTTCTTGGAAGTGAAATCCATAGGAATCGAAGAAGATGAAATGACCAAAGTCCATTATCTAAGTGAGTTTTTTTTCCGAGAAATTTTCACCTTTTGTGTTAACGAGCATAATTTGAAACGTCTGTCGTTGGCCTTTCTCGTCTCGCCAATTAATTGCCGTTTTTTTTGGTTTTCTTTTCTTCTCTACTTTGTCTCTGTCTCTTGTTGTTATTTGTATGGCTATTTTTCTATTTTGTGCCTTGGCGTCTATCATCCCTCATTTACGCAATTGATTCGAATTGGCATTTACGCCGTCAGCGAATGTGCTCGTAAAAACCCGGGTTGGTGGCTTTGCGTAAACAGGGATTTCCCCACCCTGTCTTAAAGCCGACGGGGGCCGCTCATAAACGACGGGAACGGGTTTGCCATTTAAATACACGATTCTTGGCAATATGAGTTCGGAAAGTGCTCTGCCCCTGAAAAACTGCAAGCCATGCGAGCATTAGGTTACATAGTGATTGCTGCCTATCAGGGGCAGTGCATAGGAAATTTTGAGTTTACAAGTACTTATACAGTACCATGCATGATACCATGATTTCATATTTAAATACACGATTGTTTGTAATGTGAGTTCGGAAAGTACTCTGACTCTGAAAGACTGAACATTCGTTGGCATAACGATTACAAACTTCCAGAGACAGCGCATAGGGACATTTTAATTTATAAATTAACATTTTAACATCACCAACGGAAATATTTCAACAAACCAATACACATGTATATGGTTTTTGATTTTATTTTCGAGTTGATTGCATATCGCAAATTGAGGATATTGAAGTTGAAGTTAAGAATCAACTGGACGTTATTTTTAATCAACAAGTTGCTAACCAAAAAATAGACGCATATTTTTCAAGTGTAACGAAGTCTATCCTTTATTACTTCTCCTGTTAAAATACACATTTTTGTCGGCATGTTTTGCCATAACATAGCAAACTAAACATACAACCGAGTATACAAATAACATTTGAACTTCTTATAGCGTACATGATAGCTAAAAACGTATATTACAGCCTAATATTACCTTTACGATGAAAAATAAAAATAAAATATCTCCTAATTATGAATAGTAACTTTAAAGATAAAAAATATCCCGTTATCTATTTATGGTAGTATTTTTCCGCATAACTTTCCTATGCTCACGTTCATTTTTGAATTTAAGGTATGAACAGGAAAGGGTATTGAGAAGGAAAACTGAAAAAGGAACTGAGAAGGAAAATGATAATTTTGTTGAATGTAACTGACATTTGCCAACATGGGAAAAAAAAGCAAAAAACAATTTGCTGGGGAAGACGCGCTTTTCTCGTATATCTAGCTTTTATTTTAGGAGTTACTTTCCAAATTTTAACCTATATGCTTTATGGCTTCTTTGAATTCTCAGATTTCATTTATTGCGTATTTCGTTTCTATTTCAAACCAATGTCACCGTCTTAAATATCACGTCCTCGAGCGTAAAAACCATGCGTCGAATTCAACTGCGCGTGACATGGGAGAGGTTTTTAGACGTCTCTAATCCTTTCCCTTTCACAGATCGAATCACCGTCTAGTAGCGAATTTAGTAACCAAAAGCCTTCAAATCGCCTCGAACATTGGTCGAGAGGCACGTAGCTTTAGTATTGTTTAATATATGTTATCGCAATATCGCTGACTAGGTCAAAATGAATTCTTGACGATAATAACATCATGTGCCATGCTTTTGTTTTGGGGTTTCAGCACTATGGCAATCAAAAGGTGGCTAGTTTAACTACGGTGTTTCATTTTCAATTCTTGCCTAATATCTATCGTGTGCAAAACATTTTTGTTAATTAAGCTAAATTAGGTTTTGTTTTCCATCGTGGAAAAATTATACATGGCCGTGATATGCTCAAATATATATGTCCACGAATGTTATTCCCCATAAATGTATGAAAACATTGTCCAAAGTATTAGTATGGCACATTCAGTAGGTTTAAATACAGTAATGGTAAATGCACATATGTGGACATATTAATTAGGAAGGAGTGTGATTTAAGGGCATACTGCTTTTGATCACACATTTGCAAGCTACACGTATATATGACCATTTACGGTCAAGCATGCTATGTATGGACATGTAAATTCTGAAATGCCTATATATATATATATATATATATATTTGTTTAATGTACGTATACTGAATATCAATATATGCCATTTCCTATATATGTGCCATTATATAATTTGTCACCCACGTGGACATATGTACAATGTATTCACATATATGCCATATTTACATATATTTAAAAAATGGCGGCTGAAACAAACCCGGAGGGCAAACTTTTTTGCATATGTTTGCAAAAAACGTGTATATATACGTACATGTACGCCTTGGTGGAGACCCGGCTTTAATGGTCTTAAACGCGAATGCATGTCGTCATGTGCTTTGTATATTCATATTTTACCTCACATCTGACTATGTCCCTATATTTTCATATAGGTCCGCGTTTTCTTTCACAATTTGTCCACTACTCAAAGATTTTCGTTTCATCCATCAGTGAACATATTAGCCGAATCACAATCGTATAAATTAATCAATGATGACAAATCTTATTTATAAATTTGCTGCTAGGTGGCGATTCGATCGTTGTGGGGTGAGGAAATGGCCTGACTGCCTTTCTAACTTGACATGAGAACGTTGAATATGGAGAGACGTCCGATAGTTTCCTCCTCTGTTATTCCACCCTCCCTCCCCCAAAAAAACGCCCCCTATGTTTTGTTATATTGGTTCCATAGATTATTTTTCTGATTTCTGACATTCAAATGTTGTTCCTGCCATTCACCATTTGTTTGTTACTGTCATTTTGTATCCCTTTCCTACTCCTCCTCTTACTTATACGTACCTTTTTAGTCCATGGTTTTCTCCCCCTCCATAGTCTCTTCTTGTTTCTATATATTGTAGATTGGCGGGGTATATTTGATCGTTGCATTCTTATTTCAAGCATTGATGTCCACACACAGTTCTTGATATATTCGGCACAAGAATTGCGTTTGGACAATCACAGCCTGAAATCGATCACTTTGAATGAAGACTCTCTCTCTTTCTCTCCTTGCCTCTTGCTGCTGCTGCTTCTTCTTTTTCTTTACGATTAAATGACGTGAGGGGTGAGGGTGGCATGGGGCTGACGTCATCACATACTTTTACGATGAAGGGCCTGTCCTAGTCATCCATCTTCTATAGGGGGCGTGCGCCATCTGCAAAGACAGAAAATGTGAAGTAATTGTACGAATTGCAAGTCCCAAATACAGAGATGCCTTAGCTGTGTCTCTTCAAAAGTAGAACATGCTTAGTTAAATAAATCATTCATGGAGGATTCGTAATTATGAGTGGTACTTGTACAAACTTGGTTAGGCCCCATAGGTGTTGGTATTTAGGAACCCAAATTGTTTTTCAATATATATTTAATCAAGTCGAATTTAAACGTCATACTTGAAAAGCTATACATTTAAAACTATTCGTCCTATATATGCAACGTAAATATAACATTCTTTCTGGAAATATAGTGGAATCTCACTTATTCGAATATGATGGGGAACAGAAAATTCTTTTTATAAGTGAATACAATGTACATGTACTAGCAGGTTTCGTGGTTACTGTATTTTAATAAATAGAGAATAATTCTTCT
>JAQGAE010000161.1:0-51073 GCA_034696685.1 Julus scandinavius | reverse complement strand
TTTTCAAATAAAAGATAAGCTTCAACCCAGTACGCGTTGGGACCCTTATTCGCGAGACGACCTGTTGGAGCCTTACAATACATTTCCTTATATTGCACAGTTTCTTTATTAATCAAAAACATTTGACTAACAGTATACAAACTTCCCAATTTTAAAAAATCAATTATACTGCAAATACTATTTAGCATACTGCTCACTACTTTGTTTAATTTGATGTACTGGCAATATGTCAAAATATATATATACTTACAAAACGATTCTTCAATAAATTACACGAAATCTGCACTGGCAATATTCGCAATATTATTTCCTTATATTGCTTATATTGCATATATGTGTGCTGCTCACTACATTATTTATTCTGATGTACTGACAATATGTCAAAATATATTTCCTTATATTGCACTATTTATTTATTAATCAAAAATGCTGAACTATTAAAATACAAACATCCCAATTTTTAGAAAAGATGTATATACTGCATATATTTAGTATACTGCTCACTACTTTATGGTTATTCCGATGTACTGACAATATGTCAAAATATATTTCCTTATATTGCACTATTTATTTATTAATAAAAAAATTGACTATCAATATACAAACTTCCCAATTTATTTTAATCAATTCTATTGAATATATTCAGTATACTGCTCATTACATTATTTATTCTGATATACTGCCAATGTCAAAATATTTCCACCATTTCTTTACTTACCACTCATACCAGACAATCAAAATTCATACTTCCCAAACTATTCTTTAACGAACCACACTACCTGTATGTTATTACACCAACTGTATAATATAGTACACTAATATTTATTCAAATATATTTGCATATATTGCAGTAAACGCTCCAAAATGGCATCAGGTATAAACCTGTAAAATGTGAATATAAATTGTGAGCCATTTTTAGCCCTTATTTTCTAAAACGATCTAGTATTACTTAATGCATCTATTTTTTTCTATTACTTCTAGTACTTCTATGTAGTAGTTGTAGGCGATCATAGTATTAATACCCCGGTGAGATGGCAACCTTTTCTATGCATTGCCATTTAAATGCATATGAAAAAACGACTATAAAAAAAGAGAGGATAAAAGTATTATTTCGTGTTATCGAATATCCATTTCGTTTCGCGACTATACTTTCATACTACTTTCCTACTACATTCATACAACTTTATTTTATATATAAAAAAACTGTTCCATGCATGAAAGCAAATAAATTGTATCATAGAAAAGCGTGTTTGATTAAACTATAACACGGTCTTCGAGGAAGGGTCCAATTGCTTAAGGGATGATGTAGAAAACATGTATCGTCATGCAGGAGACTGTACTACATCTTTTTATTCCTTGTTTAGATATTAAATAATAAATAAAAGTCAATACATTCACCAACTATGGAAATTAATTTCTGTCTGGAGTTTTGAACCGTGAAATTTGTTTCCATCGTATCATCGTCTTTTCAATTCGTGTTTGAAAACCTTACGACGGGTGAGGCGGTTGTGGGCGGATTTAACGTCGAACTATTCGAAATACTGGTTTTTAATGCCCCTTGTTGGATGGATTCACCGCAACGCACCAGTGTATTGCGGTGTAGCTAACTTTTGGGGGAAAAACATATATAAACATGTCTGAACTTGTATGCACCATATATAGCCATGAATAGACAATATAAAGCCATTAGTAGCACATATGTAGCCATATCAGGTGGATCCAAAGTAGCAGTATCCGAAATACTGGTTTTTAATGCCCCTTGTGGGAAGGATTCACCGCAACGCACGAGTGTATTGCGGTGTAGCTAACTTTTGGGGGAAAACATATATGGACATGTCTGAACTTGTATGTTCCATATATAGCCATGAATAGACAATATAAAGCCATTAGTAGCACATATCAGGTGAATCCAAAGTCGCAGTATTCGAAATACTGTAATAATGCCCCTTGTAGGAAGGATTTACCGCAACGCACGAGTGTATTGCGGTGTAGCTAACTTTTCGGGGGATAAAACATATATGGACATGTTTCAACTTGTATGTGCCATATATAGCCATTAATAGACAATATAAAGCCATTTGTAGCACATATGTAGCCATATCAGGTAAAAATTAATGTCGAACTATTCGAAATACTGGTTTTTAATGCCCCTTGTTGGATGGATTCACCGCAATGCACGAGTGTATTGCGGTGTAGCTAACTTTTAGGGGGAAAAAACATATATGGACATGTCTGAACTTGTATGTGCAATATATAGCCATGAATAGACAATATAAAGCCATTAGTAGTAAATATGCAGCCATATCAGGTGGATCCAATGTCGCAGTATTCGAAATACTGTTTTACTGCCCCTTGTAGGAAGGATTCACCGCAATACATGAGTGTATCGCAGTGCAGTCAAATTGATTAAATGTTTATTTAAAATTCGGTTAAAATTTAGTTAATTTTAAATTAAAATTGTAAATTAAAATCAAAAGTTTTTAATTATATTTACAGTTTTAGTTTAGTGAGCTTTGCAAATCTAGCTTTAAACGTTTATCATCTCTTTTTGTTAGGATTAAACATTTTTTGAAATACGACTGTTAGAAAATCCTAAGAATTTCTTTTCGATATGGTGATAAGAGAAAATCGCATTACTTTAGAAGGAAGATAACGTGTTATGAAATATATGCATCAGATTGTCTGAAATTTGGTTTGTACAAATCTCATTAAGTCTTAATATATTTTAATTCGCATCTGGCTTTGCATCAATAATAAATTACATCTAACATGAATTATTCAATCGAGTCAGCATCTTTAAATGTCGAAAACTACATCAAACATCACGTTCAACATTTATACTATTGCATTTTTATAGAAATAAATTTCCTAGAAAAATATGGAGATTGTTAACATTTCAGCAAAATTAGACAAACTAACACAAGTTGAATATTTCATAAAGTTTCCAATTTTTAGCCAAAGTTGACTAAATTTATTCAAAAGTTAAACTAAGTTTTGTCAAAAGGTTAATTGAGTTTATTCAACAGTTTCAATTAGCCCACATTCAAATGTTTTATATATTTTATTTAACAAAAAATATATTTTTATATATTGTCCCAAATATCGTTTATATTTTGTATAAAATATATATATATATCCAATTATATATTTTTTGGGTTTATAAAATATTTAAATTTTTGTATATATTTTATATATTTTTACATATATTTTTTCACCTATTTTTTTATAAAAAATATATAAAACATTTGAATGTGGGAGTTTATCTATAGTAATTTAATCATAATCTTAAGTGTAATTAATCAAAATTTAATCAAAATTTTTAATGAATCCAAACTTTCACAAAATTTAATGAAAAGTATTGCATATTTTGAATCAAAGTGACATCTTATTCTACATCAAAGACATCTTAGATTCAGATAGTTTTCTTCTTAGTTTAATCACAGTTTGATTCTTGTAATCAATACGAATAACTCGTAATATATTTCTGATGCAAATAAAAATAATTATAATCGTTTGAATAATTTTGAATGGAGTCTAGACAACATTCGTTGATGTGTTATTCGTATGAAATGCCAAATGAAATTGTAGGAGATGTTTGAGCTCGTTATCTGCCATTTCTGACATGAGTTGTTATGACAAAAGCGCTGTTTACTTTTGCTCCAAATGTATTTACTCGAGATTGAGCAATTAGATAGAGAGCTTTTCCATATTTGCATAAGGGATATTTGCTCCGTTTATGCTACAATTAATAATTATTGCAATTAAAGTATCTGGCGTTGATTGCACTCAAAAATTGCAGGCATCTTTTTTTTTTGCCATTAGTCAGACATCTTGACATCGCTCAACAATCTTGCCTTTTATGTTTTATTTAACATCTTTTTTTTTAATAATAATTATCTCTCGAGAAGAGGTTCTCATAAACATAGAAACTACTTGATATATAATTTGATAAATAACGATGATCATTGATGATAAATATCATAATGATGATGATGATGATGATGATAATGAAAACTGTTATTTTTTTATTTTTTATTTTTAATTAGTGTTGAACTATTTGGAAGAAATTATATGACTACAGAGGGAAATATTGTAAATTAGTATCTGTAAAATTGACCAAATCTAGACATAAATACACAGTTTAATCTATAATTTATCATACATACAGATCTATAACCAATTTCAGTTAAAATCATATATAGGTTATATAAGATTTTAATCTGAAATTTATTAAACATGCCAATATATGATGATGTATGTTCATAAATGATCCCACGAGTTTAACTTCTGATAAATAAAATGTGTAATGAAATATAAATCAACGTTTTTTAAAAAATTGAGCCAAACGTTTCATCGAATTAATTCAAAAGTTTTAAGAAATTTAATAAAAAAAAATGTAACTGAATTAAAACAAGTTTCAATGAATAAAATTAAAAAATTTTTTTCAATAAAACGTTGATTTAAAGCTTATTTAAACTAAATTTCAATACATTTAATAAAAAGTAGAACTAAGTTTGATCAAAAGCGATCGAAATTTGCGAATACTATTATGCTAAAACCCCAAAAGTTGTTAATAATTGTCCTAAAGTGTTGTTTGCTCAAGTGTGTAAACGTCCTTTCATAATCTGACCACTACTTAGTAAACCACAGACTAAAGTAAATCCAAATTTGGCTCTTTATCTCTATTGATTAATCGACTTGCTTTTTGTTACAGGAAAACACATTTTTAGACTAAAGGGATTTTTCCGTCATTTTTCCACAGGTTTACAACCAATTTTTGACATTTTCTTCCAATAATTCATATTCATAGTTCATATTTTGAATTAGCTTAATTAAGTATATTCAAAAGTTAAACATATAACAACAATTTTAACTAAACTGGAATACTTATAATAAAAACAATTTGTAACTATTGAATAAAATATGTAAGTTATAAGGAATTTATAGAAATATTTGATAGAAATACAAGAGTTTATAGAATTTTAATTATCAAATCGTAACATATTTTGATAAAAATACTAAGTAGATATTTAAGTAACTTTAGTTTGCATTTCAACATTTATATTTCTGGTATAGAAATAGTTACAAAACTTTTAAATAATTTTTATTATAAAATATAGTAAAAATTATTGAAATAAAAACTAAATTTGCATAAAATATCTACCTTAGTTTTTAATTAAACATTTTTGTAAAATTTTAAGAAATCTGGTAATTATTTGTTTTATTAACAAAACACTCTTATAATCTTAATAATTATTTTGTAGAAATACTTCGACATATTTAAATTTCAAATCATTATTAATAAATAGTTACCTCTTTTCTCAATATTCAAAAAATAATGAATTAAAACCAAGTTTCATAAAATATCAACTTTATAACTAGAATCGAAAACTATGGATTAATCATTAATAAAAATGTATTTATTTATAATAAATATGCTTTGTAAATTTCATTATTAATAAATAGTTACCTCATTTCTCAATATTTAAAAAATAATGAATTAAAATCAAGTTTCATAAAATATCAACTTTATAAATATAATCAAAAGCTATGGATTAATCATTAATAAAATTATATTTATTAATAATAAATATGCTTTGTAAATTTTTATTTGTTTATAAATATTTCTTCGTCCTAAATTAACCACTTTCTCCCCCAAAAAAAACTGTCCCACAATTTATAGGTAAAACATTTTCATGACTTTAAATCCCAATTTTTAAAACATAAACACTTTTAATAAAATAATTTATCCAATTTCAACCAAAAAATCTTCACTAAAACTAGTGTGTAAATTAAAGTGAATATCTATAGATATTTCCTCTTTAAAGCTCCTAGTTTTCACTACAAGTTTCATTTAAGGTGAGACGAATCCGATCAATAATACATGGTTTTATAGCGATGAAGAAAAAAAAAGTAACATTTGGTGGAAATGTTGAAAAGCAAGCCACAAGTAGCAACGAATAGGAATTACGAAAACAAATAAAATATATATTGTGAAAACGAGCTGGATCACGAGTTTCATTCACCCCCCACTCACTTCAATTAATACAAATTCACGATTAAACAGCTTGGGTCCTTCGTACAACATATTGAAAAAAGAGAAAAACAATCAACAACACACATATATACCACAAAATAGCGAGGGAAATATAACGTTTATTCAAAATGAATTATTCAAAAAGGGACTCCTTCAAAATGACCCCTTGACCATATTATTGAAACGCGAGTCATAATTTATATCCAAACCAACTTTGCAACACCAGGGAGTTTTTAATTCAACTACATTTTGAGACTACTAAAAAAATATTTCGAATGAATATTGAAAAAATTAAAAAATTGAAAATTGAATAATTGAAATTTAAATAAAAAATAAACTTTTGCATAAAATGTGTTAAAATCAATCAACGAAAACTTATACAAAATAATTTAAATAAAAATGATTTCAATTCAAATTGTAGTCAAATTTTATAACTAATTTATACATAATTTATATAAAAATCAATTTTTCAACACCAGGAACTTTTTAATTCAACTACATTTTGAGACTACTAAAAAAAATATTCCAAATGAATATTGAAAAAATTAAAAAATTAAAATTGAAATATACATAAAAAATAAACTTTTGCATAAAATGTGTTGAAATCAATCAACGAAAACTCATACAAAATAATTTAAATAAAAATGATTTCAATTCAAATTGTAGACAAAATTTATAACAAATTTATACATAATTTACTATATCAAAACCAATTTTTCAACACCAGAGAGTTTTTAATTCAACTACATTTTGAGACTACTAAAAAAATATTTCAAATAGATATTGAAAAAATTAAAAAATTAAAAATTGAAAATTGAGTAATTGAATAATTGAAATATAAATAAAAAAAAACTTTTCCATAAAATGTGTTGAAATCAAACCACGAAAAATTCATACAAAATAATTAAAATAAAAATGATTTCAATTCAAATTGTAGTCAAAATTTATAACAAATTTATACATAATTTACTATATCAAAACCAATTTTTCAACACCAGGGAGTTTTTAATTCAACTGCATTTTGAGACTACTAAAAAAATACTTTAAATGAAAATTGAAAATTAAAAATATTAAAATTTAAGAATTGAATAATTGAAATTAAAAAAAAAAAAACTTCACTATAAAATGTGCTGACAATTTTTCACCAAAATTCATTAAAATATGTTAATTACAAATCAATTCAAGTTGTAGTCAAAATGAATTTCTGTATAAAAGGTGTTGATTAGTTTGATTAATAATACATTAATCAAAATAAAAAACTATTCAAAATGTTAACCAAAAATAATTTCAATTTAAAATATATTAATCTGAAATATATTTTTACTTAAAATGTGCTAATTGTTTATGAACATAAAATACCATATATGGGTCAACATTTCCATAAATGTCCAAATATCAAATACTACACTATATTTGCTAAATTACAAATAATATTTTGAGAGAGATTCTAATTTTAATTAATGAATAAGACATATATATATATATATTAAAATTAAAGCCATGCATGTTCAATTTCTGACCCATTTTCATGCACATTTAATTGTTAAATAATTTTAATTTGGAAAAAGGTTTAAAGTTCAGTAAACATTTTTGCATTTTATTTGGCAGAATTTAATTTAATTTTATCGATTAATGTAAATGTTTTGATTACACGTCGACTCGACATAGTTAATCTGGTTTTCAGTGAACACGTGATCAACTAAAGCTGTGACATTGATTTTAAACTGTATCGAGTTAAATCTAATTCGCGAAACAAAAAAAAAGAGTGGCATTAACGAATAAATCCGCCTTTCAATCTCGCTTTAATTCAAACGAATGATAGTCTTCAAAAAAACAAAACAAAATGAGACAGACAAATAATTGGATGGATCAAACGATGCTTTTTATGTTTAGCGAAGAGATTTTAGACAATCGTAAATTCTTTTACATTTCAAATACAAAAAAAAGAGAAAAATCCATACGAAATTTAAAGAGAAAAAAACAAATCAAAAATTAATCTTTTAAACCCTACAAAGAAACAAATATATTTGAAATGACTCGCAGTTTGTTGCAATATCACTTGATTTAAAATTATAAGGAAAATATATGGATCATCATCATCACCCATACATTACCCATCATGACCAATTAAACCTATCAAGAGGAAAATATGACCCACCCATTGCTATACAATGGGCCTTGACATACCCATTTATAGATTTCCCACCTGGGAATATATTTCCTTAATACATGTAATATAAATTTGAATTTTTGTTTCGCCCCTGTACAATGTTAGCATCCCTATTTGAGTCCATATAAGAAATGCAGTCGTTTGTGGAGTAAGAAAAATGTGTAACACGAGATTAGAATATGAATTGATGTAGAGGAATTGCAAAGGAAGTGAATTCACACGAGATTCTCAATCATTTTTATTTATACTGAATGAAAAAAAGGAGTGAATTGGATTGTTATTTGCTGAAGAATAAATTTCAGGAGATTTGGACGAAGAAAATAAGGCTTTTTTCTAATCATGTTCAATAGCTAAGATATGCCAACAATTCAACAATTCTTACAAAAAAAAGCCAAGTTTTGCCATAGACTTGCTGCTTCGTTGAATCCTCACACAACAATATCACGTGACTTTTTCCCCTTTAGAAAACAGTGAAAAAGCAGAAATTTCAAAGAGTTCAAAGATTTCAAAGAGTCCAAAGAGTTCAAAAGACATTTGAACAAGGGCAGTCACTATCCATTGCACTCATTGAGGCCAAGCCCCTTGACATGGGCATTTTCATTGTGATAAAGACCTTTCGTCTTATCACATCTTTTCAGTCCTTTCACCTTTACCCTGTTGTTAAAGTGCTCCTTAATATTCATTTTAACTTAACTTACTGGAATTAAAATTGCAGCTGTTGAAAATTTGGATGGCTTAGCATAGATATTTTGAGAATTGGTAAGTCAACATTGTTTACCAAAAACGTAATTGGTAAGTCAACAATATCTTCCAAACCATCACTGGTAAGTCAACAGTGTTTATCAAAAGCTTCATCGCTAAGTCAACAAATGTCAACATAACTGTATTGGTAAGTCAGTAATGTCTTCCAAAATTGTATCGGTAAGTCAACAATGTTAACCAATAATGTAATTGGTAAGTCAACAATATCTTCCAAACCATCACTGGTTAGTCACGAGTGTTTATCAAAAACTTCATCGTTAAGTCAACAATTGTCAACATAACTGTATTGTTAAGTCAGTAATGTCTTCCAAAATTGTATTGGTAAGTCAACAATGTTAACCAATAATGTAATTGGTAAGTCAACAATATCTTCCAAAACACCACTGGTGAGTCAACAGTGTTTATCAAAAGCTTCATCGCTTAGGCAACAATTGTCAACATAACTGTATTGGTAAGTCAGTAATGTCTTCCAAAATGTAATTGGTAAGTCAACAATATCTTCCAAACCATCACTGGTGAGTCAACAGTGTTTATCAAAAACTTCATCGTTAAGTCAACAATTGTTAACATAACTGAATTGGTAAGTCAGCAATGTTATAAATTTCACTAGAAGTCAACAGGGTTATTAAAAACTGCATTGGTAAGTCAAGAAACTCAATTATAAATATCACTGATAAGTCAACGATTTTTATTAAAATCTTCATTTGCAAGTCAATTTGTCAATGATAAACACTTCAATTTGAATATTTCTACTTTTCAATGAAGTCAGCAATTTAACAGTTTAAAAAAACATTCCTAGCCTAAAATTAATTCTGGAAAACTTTCCTTATCAATCATTGTGGTCATAAAACATGTCTGTTGTATAAATGTACTTTAGAAAGTTTTTGAAAGTTTTCCATACAAATTATACCATACAGATAATCTATACAATTTCTGCTTCAATAATTACAAAAAAAAAACATCTTCCTGAAATCAATTATCCTAAATTTAGTAAAATATAAAAAAGTTTAAGAAAATTTACTTATTACACAAATAACAATTTCATGCTACAGCAGTCTTTGCAAATATTATATGCATTTCATTTTTGCAAACAGTTCAGTATATCGACAGGAAAATAACTGAAATATAAAAAAAAAGTTTTTTCAAGCAATATTGGAGATTTTTAACTTTTATTTTGCTTTCGTCAACAGAAGAATCTTTGAAAGCCTCACATTAAGAGGTTTTACTCCATTTATAAAGGACATTTTTTGTATAAAACGCGATTTCAATCACTGTATTCAACTGCAATCTGTAATCTCTATTTGAAATTCTCCCACAACTCTATAATATAATTCATAGAAATTCATCGAGAAACATATAGTTGATTTCTATCCATTTCTGAACTTATTTTCCAACATTTTTCATAAATAGAGAAATGCACTGGAAACGGATATTCCTTAGAGGATTAAAATATCAGATGACATACTATTGAAAAAGATCTTCTAAAATGTTAAATGAACATCATGTTTTTGAGTAAGCTATCTTAAATATTATAATACATGTAAACTAATCAGGATCAGGAGAACTTTGTGCCTATTGCACAGCAGAATCATGTGCCCATTGATGAGGAGAATTATGTTCATTAATCAGGTAAATTCTGTGCCTATTGATCACTTCCCAAGTCACAACAATCATCCTTGACTGCAACAACCTCAACCTGTAGCACTTGCATTCTAAGACCATGTCTTATCCTTAAAGACCAATGAGGGGCATTAGCACCACCACAGATCAATTATTGACATACAGATCAAATTGTAGGATTCATAAACAGTGCAATTTGTGTCCATTGATGACTACCAAGTCACATTTTTTCCATCCAATTCCACGGCAACTTCTGGAGCTTGTCCAAAGACAAAGTATTGTCGTTAAAGGACAATGTAAATAATTACTACCATCACAGATCAGATCTGCTTTTAGTCCAATGTGTGCCAAATTGATGACCTTCAAGTCCAATCTGTTCAGAATTATGACCACCTGAAGGCCCTTCAAAACCATCCATGACCACCACAACCTCTGGTCCTTGCTTTCAGTGACCAAATGTTGTCCTTAAAGAACAATGAAAGGTATTACAACCATCATAGATCAATTATTTTTCATTGTAGGACACATTTAGAGAAGTTGACATTGTGGCCATCGATGATCTACGGATCTCAATTTGTTTCTTCCATGACCACCGCAACCTCTGTTCCATGCATCCAAAGATCCGCTCATCTTCTTAAATGTCAATGAAAGGCATTACTACCATCACAGATCAATTGTTTTTTATAGGATACACGTAGAGAGTGGCCATTGTGTCCATCAATGACCTCCGGGTCTCAATTTGTTTCTTCCATGACCACCGCAACCTCTGGTCCTCGCATCCAAAGATCCGGTCTTGTCCTCAAATGTCAATGAAAGGTATTACTACCATCACAGATAAATTGTTTTTTATAGGATACATGTACAGAGTGGGCATTGTGTCCATCGATGACCTCCGGGTCTCAATTTGTTTCTGCCATGACCACCGCAACCTCTAGTCCTAGCATCCAAAGACCCACTCATCTTCTTAAATGTCAATGAAAGGTATTACTACCATCACAGATCAATTGTTTTTCATAGGATACATGTACAAAGTGGACATTGTGTCCATCGATGACCTCCGAATCTCAATTTGTTTCTTCCATGACCACCGCAACCTCTGGTCCTAGCATCCAAAGACCCAGTCTTGTCCTCAAATGTCAATGAAAGGTATTACTACCATCACAGATCAATTGTTTTTTATAGGATATATGTAGAGAGTGGACATTGTGTCCATCGATGACCTCCGGGTCTCAATTTGTTTCTTCCATGAACACCGCAACCTCTGGTCCTAGCATCCAAAGACCCAGTCTTGTCTTTAAAGGGCAATGAAAGGTATTTCTACCATCACAGATCAATTGTTTATCTTTGTAGGAAGCAAGTGGGAAAATGGACTTTGTGTCCATCGATGATGACCTTAGGGTCTGAATTTGTTCGTCCTTGACCTCCTTCTGCACTAATGGACAGTGTGTTTCATTGTTTTCTGACGCCAAGATGGCGACTGCAGTCACTTTTGGCCCTAGGGTTTCTCTAGAGATTGCTAGCTGCGCACTTGCCATTTCAAATTAACATCACGTTGACTCGTGTTAAGTCAATTGAGGAAAAAAAGCACTTTTTCATGTCAGAAATTCAGAGGCGTGAGAAGAGAAAATAAAGAAGAGGACCCATAAAAATACATATTGATGGGGGTTCGCGTTATTTGCTGATTTTGCACTGATATCGGCCTCAAATCCGCTTCAGAGCCGGACTCAAATGTAGCTGCCAGTAGCAGTATATAATGTGTGTGTGATCAGAGGGGGGTCCTTTTCTTACTTCGTACTGCAGTAACATGCTGTAGAGGTAACATGGCGTCGATCGATATATGGTGAGATTTATACCAAAAAAAAGCAGGCAGAGTGAGGATTTCTTATTTGCAATGCTCTCTGACTTGTCATTGCCAATCTTACTGAGAACTCGCATATTTTTCCGGAAAGGCTTAGTTTTTCTCCCAGCCATAGAAAGTGCCATAGAAATGTTTTCCGTTCCGCAACAAGGAGCGCCCTCCTGCGGTGGACTAATGCAAAAACGGGGATAAGTGCTTAGTGCCTTTTATGGGGCTTATTGCCTTTAAAAACACATCCAACAAAGTATAAATACTGGCTGATTCATAATCACAGATATTAATTTAACACAAAAAAAATGACATTTAGACAATTGTAAACACATGTTGTTTGTTTATTTGTTTGTTTAGTTGATTTTTAACGTTGGCCTATTTCTGCAACACGAGGGCTAAACACCAACGCCAGGGGCCTTCAACACCTACCTGGGAATTTTGCCTACAGGGGGGGGGGGAGATTTCCACCCCCTCTCGAGAAGTCTTTATCCCCGCTAGTCCATCCCTCTGGTCAATCGGTCCCTGCCGCAGCCCTTTAATGTTTGCTCAAAACTTGGGTGGTCATCTGGTAATTGACACTTCTCTTGAAAATAAATAATCTATTGAAACCTACTCCCTTCCTTTGAGCATCCATTTTCATTACAATTTCACTTTCGCGGAACCTGTGATATCCGAGAATACTTTAATTAATAAATAATTTTTTGTTTTTAAACCCTTAACCCTCTATGTATTAAAATACATAAATGGATCAGCATTTGCTTGCTAAGATATTCCAAATACATGTCTAAATCTGGCCCATCACTGGCTAGTTAAGGGGAATATATGTCTTCAATCTACATATTGCTAATATACATGACTAAACTTGGTCCATACTTTGAGAGGGAAAAGTACACTAAGAAAAAAACACAATATAACATTCAAAATCATAACCCTTTTTTTAAACACAAATTCAAAACATATGACCAAAGCAATAACCAAAATATAGGCAATACGGGCCGAGTCCCGTATAGCTTCTACTAGTGAACTTGGTCCATACTTGGACTATTATAACCTAATTAAGGGGCAAGATTTGACAATGTCGATGACATCAAAAAAAAACGTGACGGCGAATTTGAAGAGCATTCCGAAAGGCTAGTTTAAAATTTGTTTCCAAAACCTTTACAAACGAGCACAGATGTGCATTACGTCAGGTGGATATTACTTTGAGACATATTAAATGATTAAAACGTTATCATAATAATTTTGAGATTTATTCACTTAGTCCTGGTACTTAATAGCCGCACCTTGTACATTAGCAACACTGTTAATCAAAACATCTAATTTTTTATTTTAGTTGCAACAGAAATTAAGATGGCCAACTGAAATTAAGATACAAACGCATCTATCTTGTACATTTTTTAGATCCAGAGTGCATGCAAAACACTATTTTCATAAAATGCAATTTTATGAATTGAATACCCATAATCCTTAGGGTACTGAAAACGGGAATTTAACCGTTTTCCGTTAGTATAACCTGCAACGCCACTTCGTGTCAATGAGCACGCGTTTTGTCGTGTTATCGTGCACGCATTGTTTGGTGTATTATAAATTACGTTGACCACTGGATATGATCAGAATAATCCGGAAAAACGTCGTGAAATTGGTATAGCGAGGTAAGTGCTTGGGAATTTATAAGATGGTCCATTGCATGTTCCAGCCAACTTTCTGGACATCCGATTTTTAAAAAGAAAACACATTTATGACGTATTTGAGGAGGGGGTCTGGGCTAAAATGGACACCATGTGGACAGAGGGTAGGGCGGGGGATCGACTTTTTTAGGAATTTCGGGGACGTCATTTTCTGATGGCCCCTGAGCAGACATTAATTTTGTGAAAGTTAAGATGAAGTTGATTTAAAGATGACAATTAATCACCTATTTTAAGTAGATACATATATATATATATACTTTCAATATGATTCAATTTAGATGGTAAAAAAGATGCATCTTAATCTAAGATGACATGAATTAGATGCAGCAAAATAGATGCAGTTTGACGTCTTCTTTTGGGGACAACAAAAAAAGATGATAACGCATCTTGTTTAAAGATATTTTGATTTGCAGTGCAGGTATGGCCCATACGTGACCGTATAAATATTTTCCACCCGGGTGTCAAAAATGATACCAAGAATATTTCAGGTTAAGACTGAGTCCAAGTCAAAGATGGCAGCCCAAACCACATTGATCCCAACATGTCAATATAATTTATCCCCAACCATTTTTTTATCCTCATCGGTCGATTAATCGGATAAAATGATGCGGGTGGCAGTTACAAGATCCAATCCCTGATGTTTTATTGCCATCGTATTAGAGTCATGTTCCCACTAAACAAATAAGGCTTCGAACAAACAAAAAGGTCGTATCTTTTTTTTATATAATATTTGCTCGGTTTTTGTTGTTTAGGTCCCTTAGGGTCCATTGGTCCATTGGTGAATTTGGGGTCAAATGAGAATCCGTTGTAGGGACTAATACAATTACTGTCCATTTTATGCAGGAATTTTAAGTTCGATACGAAACCAGATCTCGTTGAAAAGGTTTTCAATTTCCAAGAGTTGTTCCCTCGATAAAAATCTTTTCAAAAATGGCTTTTGAACATATTGACAAAAGTAAAAGATGACCATTCGCATCGATGAACCGTTACCATGGTGTTCCAAACATACTGAACATGTTCACCTATTTGTCAAGAAGATATTTCTCAAGAGGATAAACAACCTCTGGAGAGTCATCACCCTCAGGTCCACCAACTGTATTTGCACAAATAAACACATCAAAAGATGGACTTGTTTTCATTTTACAAAAATTTAACACAGATTTTATATCGAAATTCTCAATAATCACAAATTAATGAAGATATCGAGAATTTTATAATCATTTGAAATGTTTTCAAAAATGGATTGAAATAGTTCTAGTAGTATAATATTTCAACAGGTAATATTTCTAAATATTAGCTCGTAACTCAATAGAAATTTAACATAAAATCATGTTACCTTCAATACTTATCCCAGTACATGTTATGATGGTTGTTTATTAACATGTTCTGATATTGCTCCAATCAACAAAGTTCTGATGTATGAAACTTTTGACCTCTATTCATTTATATGTTCTCATTTTTGTTTAATTTCATGTTCAGGTATTTTTTCATTTACATGTTTTTGTCTTTTTACATGTTATGCTTTCTTAGTCTAATCACATGTTAAGAACATTGTTCCTTCGCATTTTCTTACCTTTGTTCAATAGCATGTTTTGATCATTATTCAATGACATGTTGCCATATATGTTAATTTACATGTCAACATCTATATATCTTTGTTTAACGACGTGTTAACATCTTTGTTGATTTACATGTTAACATCTTTGTCATTTGCATGTTAACATCTTTGTTCATTTACATGTTCAAATCATTGTTCGTTTACATGTTAACATCTTTGTTCGTTTACATGTTAACATTTTTGTTAATTTACATGTTCAGATGCTTGATTATTAACATGTTCAGATCATTGTTCATTTACATGTTAACATCTTTGTTAATTTACATGTTCAGATCATTGTTCGTTTACATGTTCAAATCATTGTTCATTTACATCCTAAAATTATTGTCCATTTACATGTTAACATCTTTGTTCATTTACATGTTAACATCTTTGTCATTTGCATGTTAACATCTTTGTTCGTTTACATGTTCAAATCATTGTTCAATTACATTTTAAAATTATAGCTCATTTACATGTTCAGATCATTGTTCGTTTACATGTTAACATCTTTGCTTATTTACATGTTCAAATCATTGTTCATTTGCATCTTAAAATTATTGTTCATTTACATGTTCAGATCATTGTTCGTTTACATGTTAACATCTTTGCTTATTTACATGTTCAAATCATTGTTCATTTGCATCTTAAAATTATTGTTCATTTACATGTTCAGATCATTGTTCGTTTACATGTTAATATCTATGTTCAATTACAATACATGCAAAAATATTTGTTTATATTCAATTAAAAATCAATTTTAAATTCCAGTTTAACATCTACGTTAAATCACATGTTCACATCATGTAATAAAAAAAACCAATAATGAAATAATTTATAAATAAATATTAAACAAGAGGGAAATTTGTATAATTGCTATCAAATATCCTAAAAATATTAAATGATATTTCAGCTTTAAAACATTTCACTTCAGGCAGATTATGAAAATAAAATTTTGGATGTAATTAAATCAAAACCTAAGTGATAAAATTGCGAAGTAAACATAGACATTTTTGTTTTTGAATTAAATAGCAATTATTAATTTCATATTAAAATTAAACTTGAAAGATTAGCACAACAAAAAACAAGCAACAAAATAGATAATTTATATATTTTACACAATTACATTATCTATAAAGATAAGACTGGTATTATATTTAATATATTTTAAAGGACACAATGAAAAATCCGTCCATCACAGCTAACAATACGACACAATGACCTCAAGGACACCAGATAACTTCTTATATGAGATTTTGAGGAATTTCAAAAGGGGTCTCAGATTCCTAAGACATTTTTATTATTTTTTTTATATCTTTCGTGTCAAAAAACTAGTGGTTTTTTTTAACGGTCATCTCACGTAATTTTCGTTTGACAAGATAGGACAGTCACGTGTCTAACTGGACGTATCGTATTGACCCAAATGACCCTAAGACCACGTGACTGGCATTGAGATACAATATAACAGATATAGAAAGGAGGAGAAGGAGGGGGGGAACAAAGGCCAAATTGCAAATTGGCAAAATCACTAGCAAAAATGGTTCCCTTTTTCGTGAAATGCACAAAATGGAGGTAATAGACCAAATTGATGCAATTTTAGACAGATCCTATATAATGATCATGATTTGGATCTATACAGGAAATACTATTCTTGTACTTTTATATAATATCGAGGAGAAGTAAAAAACATCAAATATCAGATATGATCAATTTGAAACTGTCTTCTTTAAGAAACCCTTTCACTTGCCAAAAACATTAAATATATCTTCATAAATTTAATAAAAACTTAAGTTTTGTCAAAATCTAGATTTGAAGAACTACATAAACATAAATTTTGAAAAAAAATGTAAAACTATTAAAACTATCGACTCTTAAAGGGTTTGAATATTTTTATGATAATAATATAAAATATTAGTTTTGATATTTATATAAAAATAGGGTAAAATATCAAATTGTCATTGCCAGAGTTATTTTTTAGTTTATTATGTTAACAGTAAGTAAAGTTTCAAACTTTTGAATTAAATCTATGTAATAAATATTAGTTTTGATATTTATATTAAAAAACCGGTAAAATATCAAATTGTCATTACCAGAGTTATTTTTTTAGTTTATTATATTATCAGTAAATAAAGTTTCAAACTTTTGAATTAAATCTATGTAATAAACATTATTTTTCCATTTTTGATGTTTTTATCAATTTTTGAAAATGTTAAAAATTTGAAATATTTATTAAGAAACTACATCAATCAATATTGTATTATACCTTTATTTTTAACATAATAATCTAAACTTTCTTAGCTTTGGTATTGCATATTAAAAATAGGTAACAATGACTAGAAATCATCGTAATAACTATTTTTTAGATTTGTTAAAAACAAAAAACTTCAAACATGTGATTACATTATTTTAAATTGTTTATAGGATTTTAATTTTGTAATTCTGTTAAAACTAATTTAAAGAAAACTTTGAAACTCTTTTAACATACTCTATTAACAAAATAAAGATTAATTAATAAACTTAACTTTTCAAATTTTTAATATTTTTAAAACTATGCGAATTTGCTAAAATTATGGATCAAAGGTTTGAAATTTCGTTTAATTTCATTTCATAAACTTTACTTTTCCCTTGTGTTTACATTTTTAACAAATTTAGATAAAAAATTTAAATAAAGTAATACATTTGAGTAATTTAACTGTTTATTTGTAATATGAAAATTTATATTTCATAGTTTTGGTATTTTACATAAAAATGCAATAATCTAAATGTTGAGTTTTTATTTTAATATGAACATAATAAAAGCATGATAAAATGTAGTGAGTAAATAATGATGTAAACTTTTTTTTCCTAAGGTTTAAATTGTTATAAATGAAAATAAAGCCTAAGGTGGAGTAAAAATCCACGGGATTCATTTATCAACAGTGATTATATAAAGAGAGAAAATATTTTGCACCGAGTTTTTTATTTTAATCCGTATTTAATCTCATCATGAAATCCATCCTCATTCTCATAAACCTCGGTATTCGTGAAAATTCACCTCTGATATCGATTTGAAAAAGGTTTCCATTAATGTTTTTTTCTCGATGCTATTATTTGCTAAAATTACATCGTCGAAATAATAACAATAGAGGTTTTCATAGCCGCACCCGAAGTGCACTACAACTTGTTAATACACTGCACTCATGTGTGACAAATGTATAATACACCAGGTGTTGCCACGCACAAAAAATACTTATTTTCTTAGTAATAGAACTTGTTTATGTTAGTACTATCGATCAATTTCTAAATTTTGTTTGTAAATTAATGAAAACAATAGCTATTCGAGAAAACAAACAAAAACAAGTGTTATACCTACATATGGATATTATGTGCAATATTAGTCACATGTATAGACATTATTAATATTATCATTAACCAAAAATGAACCATATTAAGAAGATGTGTCATGTAAGGGCTATATTTAGAATTTTAATTGCCATAAACAGAAATTTTGTTGTTGTTGGTTGGAGTTTAAGGGCCCAAAGGCAACTAAGGCTAAAGAGGGCCCAACAATTTGCAGGTTTATCCTAAAGGGCTCACATTCAATTGTTTTATATATTTTATATACCAAAAAATATATTTTTTATATATTGTCCCAAATATCGTATATATTTTGTATAAAAATAAATATATATATATATCCAATTATAGTGGAATGCCATACTACAACTCCATATACTTCTAACTTTAATACTTGTACATTTTTGTGGAATAGGGCCCAGGAATTGGTTGCATTCAGGAAGTTACGTTAAAACCGTACGCTATCATACAACATAATCCCAAATCTGTCCATATTTTCTAAAAAAAAAAATTCTGCTTTCAATAACGAATTAACCCTTATAATGCCTGCTCTAAAAATGGCTACATTCACATAACTCCACAAAGCCCATGCCCCCTTTGCGAAACCAGGCATTATGACTCTACGTATGCCCCTCACCCCCTATTTCGTGGTACCTATTTCGATGTTTTTCGTCTGCTTTTCCATCTCTCTTCCCATTGGCCGGGAAATCTCGCTTCCCCATTGGTGGAAATAGAAACTCTCTCCATTCTCTTACGTCGCCCTTACGCACCTTCACGCGTCGCGAAGCTGTCTGCTAGTGACGTCAAAACGAAACGTAACGGGCGTAACATAGCGAAAACGTGGAAGTGTGAAGGGGCCTTTACCTATCAGACCTAATATCACATATCTTTACTAACATCGATAACAACATCCCAGCTACCTGGTTGGTCCACCGCATAGCTGGCATCGTAGCCACGCCCCCAACTTCCGGCAGCATTGCAGTAGTCCAATAAAACTTTACAACCAACTTTTCCCACGTGTCCAGAGAAGCTAAGTCACCTAGTGTCACATTAATTTCATTAATCCCATATCTGGCCAAACAAAAATATACAAATAAATCTAGACGTATGTAGATGGTCAAACAGTTTATAGATAAAACTAGAAATTTATAGTCAAACATAAATTACACGTCTACATGCGATATGTCTACATGTGTCCAATTTCTGGTCTAGCCATATAAAGAATAAATCATGATTTTTTTTACCCAAGTAAGTTTATTTCGGTTAGTAAAACAGCTTTATAAGCATGTCTTATTACTTTATAATAACAAATAAAATGTAATTTGATTTTTAGAAGCATATTTATTTTAAATAATTAAATTTCAAACGTAAACATTAATAAACCACAATTTAATGTACATAATACAGAGTATGCGCAATATATTCCGAATTATTTTTGTTTTTCGTATATTTTAGATGTTTTATTATATTTAAAATATTCTGAATGCAGGGGAAGTAGAATAGCATTAGCATTTCATAAAAAATATGTAGGATATTTTATAGATTCAACCTCGTTTTGTCTCCCATTTCTCTTCTGTCATGAATATACAGAATATCTTCTCTCTATTCCGCCATTCGAGAGACAAACCATAAATAAATCCGAAAGACAGTCATGGACAAAAAAAACCAAAATCACAAAGTTGTGATTGACCCAACGGACCGTGTAACAAAAAAACACAAAGTTCAAGAGGAAGAAACCGAAGGAAGTTATGGTCAACCAGCTTCCTGTATACCGAAAACTGAATACAAAGACAGTTCAATGGACCGATGGGCAAACAGAAAGACACAAATCTATGTTTCAAAATGAAAAATACATTATTTATATACAGGGTGACCCACAAGTCACCAGGGAAGACCTCACAAAATGCAAGAGTTAGGGGGAATATAACGCTGATCTCAAGTGGTCACTGCGGTTACTTATGTTTTGTAATGAAGCTTACATTCATTGCAGGGAAGTTATGTGTATTGCAGGGAAGCTTTTGTGTATTGCAGGGAAGCTTTTGTGTATTGCAGGGAAGCTTATGTGTATGCAGGGAAGTTTTGTGTCATTCAGGGAAGCTTATGTGTATTGCAAGGAAGCTATGTGTATTGCAGGGAAGCTTTTGTGTATTTCAGGGAAGCTTTTGTGCATTGCAGGGAAGCTTATGTGCATTGCAGGGGAGCTTTCGTGCATTGCAGGGAAGCTTATGTGCATTGCAGGGAAGCTTTTGTGCATTGCAGGGAAGTTTTAGTGCATCGCAGGGAAACTTATGTTCATTGCAGGGAAGGTTCCGTGTTGTGCAATTAAGTATATATATATATATATATATAAATATGACAGTGAAGCGTTTTTAAAGAGCAAGCAATAGTAAAAATTAAATCAATAGTCTCCTTAATGTAAACATGTTGCTCCTCTAGGCAAAAGCCTGTATAAGAATTATACAGTTAATATTAAACTACACCTGTTATGGTAAAAAACCAATATTTAATCTGTTCCACATGTTATAAGAATTAAGTCACCAGCCTTGATCAATGATCGTAGTATAACATGTCACTCATCAAGTTTATTGTCTATATTCTTAATAGCCATACCATTTGATAATTGTGTAAAATTATCAGAAGATATGGCAGCAGATATTTTAGAAATAACACTTTTGAAACCATTGAACCTATATTTAAAAACTGAAACGCCACCAAATGTTAACTTGGTGTAAACATGTTAACTACAAGGAAACGTTTTCAAATACCTTTCACTGACAATTACAAACTCATTGTTTGAAACCACTTTCACTAACTTTTGTCCCACCATGTATGTAGTTATGTTCATTTTATCACGTTAAGGAGATTTCTAACAAAAACTAGATTTGCCATATCATATGTTCGTAAGTAATTCTGTTGGCACTTAGAGCATCTCTGGAACAAGAGTACTTCTGTACTTGGCATAATTATGTTCACTCGAGTGAAACAATGGGTTCGTCCCTACTTAATTTGCATAAAATTAACTGCTGGAAAAGCAACTTGTTCGCTAATGGTTCGTCGACTTGCATCAACTTGTTTTAAAACTTAATTCTCTCAACATCCAGTTTGGATTGTTAAATATTTAATGTTGTCACAATGTCACACTTTTAATTACTCGTAGATAAAACTTCAAATGAGTTATGACACATTGCACAAATCTCATCTCGCAGTATTTGACAGGATTAAAGCTTTACCAATTGGGTTAATCTTAAAATATTTCAAATATCAACAATGCAAAATAAAATTCTGAAAGTATATTATTTGCACTATTTTATGAAATACATCGCAGATTTTATGAACAAGTATATATTTAATAAATATAGTTGCTGAGCTATTTATTTAACCAACTGAAAACTTAATAATATTAAATAATGTTGAAGTAAAATCTAATATCATCCACATTGAAAATTTAATTCCATAAGACAAAGATTATCACGCTGTCCTCCCAAATTCCTCACCTTTATTACAAATTCATACTAATAAATTATTTCTGATAATCCTCTTTATGTTTTTATAAATATTTGAAATTTGCAAAACAATTCACTTACCAAATTCCTCCAATTAAAACAGCTTTCTAATATTAATATAAACAGACATCGACTTACCTAGAAAACAAAAAAAAAATACATTAAAATTACAAGAAATGAAAATTAACATTTTATTACAATACCTATAACAATAATAACATAATTATTACTTGGACTTTATATTTTAAATTGTAAATACTGAAGATATTTTAACACTATGATATATTTATATATTTTACAAGAATATGATTATAATAAATAGACCCTGCTTTTCAGAAAAATAATTGATTTGAAGATGAAAATTTAAACATGATTTTAAAATAATACGAACATATTTTTACATTCATTATTTCTAAATTTATTACTTAGAATATATATATAATTTAATGAATAATAAAATGCAATTGAAACCGCATTAGGGATTATATTATCTAAAAATTTTTTTTATGTTCATTATGATAAATATAGAAAAACCTGAATTGCGTCATTATAAAATACACGTTAAAATCTGCTATGTTATTTATGTTTAAACACGAATGTTTTCGAGATGATTTGATGCAAAACAAAGCTAAAGACAGACGTATAATTGTATGGAATAATTCAATACTCTCGTAATTAGTTAATAATGAAAGCTGATAGCGATATAATGAGGAACATTTTGTTCACTATTAAATTGCACCGAAGTTGAAAGACTCATTTATTAGCTCATTTCGAGTAATCCAATAAGCTTTTAGAGCGAGAAGAATAGCACAGAAAAGGATATTTTAAGAGGAAAATAGATGAATAGCACATTCAACAAAAGACATTTCACAAATTTACTATTTAGATATTTAAGTGAACTTAATCCACGGTTAAAATATCACAAATTAACATCATCAAAAATAATGAATTTAAAAAAAAAATACTTGACTAAAAACAAGGAAATTGATAATATTTGAAATATGTTTGTATAAATATATTTGTTTTAAAATATGTATACAGTTATGCTAAATTTTCGGAAACACTACAACTTATTTTTAAATTTTAAAACTCAAAATTTTTTAATAATATAAAAAATGTTTTACTATTATTTTATTTTTTATTAATATAAAAATAACAAATAACAATAAATTAATATGTAATAAATATACATAATAAAAATATATTGCATAATAATACATTTATGCTAAATGTTCTTTCTCCAACACTACAGCTTATTTTTAAATTTTATAACCCCACATTTTTTAATAATATAAAAATTCTTTTACTATTATTTTATTTATTATTTATATAAAAATTACCAAATAACAATAAATTAATATGTAATAAATATACATAATAAAAATATATTGCATAACAATACATTTGTACAATGTTCTCCAACGCTAAATCTTATTTTTAAATTTTATAACAAAAAGTTTTTTAATATCCAAATCATTTTACATATTTTTATTAATACTTGTTTCAATATAAAAATTAACAAATAATAAAAAATAACATAATAAATGTTTAAAATTAAACATATTCATGCTAATCCTATTTCCTGCAATTTTTATTTTTTAAAGTAGTTTTATTCCTTTATGTTTCCTGTATTTATTCCTGTATGTATAAAATATATATTAAAAAAAATAATCATGATTTTTTTTAAATATATTTTTTTAAATTTATTCCTGTATGTATAAAATATATATTAAAAAAAATAATCATGACGTATGAGTCTGCAATCTTTGAGATGATCTGAATATGTTAACCTAAAGATGAGAGCAGCAACGATCTTTCAACATTTCATTTATATATATATAAAAAAGATTTAGCATATTGAAGTTAAGAGCCCTTAATGAAAATATATTTAAAAAAATGTTGAAATGAAATGGAAATGCAAGTTGTGCAGATTAATCATCGTGAAAAAGAGTCAAAGGATGACGGAGCAAAAAAAAAAAAAAATTAGAAAAATTCAGGATGAAATATCGCAGCTAATTAAGAGAAACTAGTAGGCGCCATCTTGAATTGGGAATAAAAATCTAAACCAATTAAAATTTAATAATAACCATTATTATCAATAATACATTTCTTATTTGTACATTTTTTAACGATTAGAAGTACTGCCAATAATAAGTTTGGTTATCATATCTTGAAATACGCATATCATGTAAAATTGTCACGGCACACAAAATGTTTTTTTAAGGCGAGAATCATATTTTCAATGAAATTAAGGAAAAAATGTTTTTAATAAAATGACCAGCCCTCAGATGAACAATTTAATGGTTTATAAGTGTGCCGCGAAAATTATTTTGAGAATTTTATGTGCCATGAGTTGAAAAAGGTTGAAAAGGGGTTATTATCATCATCATCATCTTCTACCATCAGACAGAATATTTGTTAAAAATCCCACATGAAAAATAAGATCCGATGTGTGGCGCTGGCGTCGTTGTTGTTTCTCCCCCTGGAGATTTCCAACAAATGTTCGACAATTGATTGATCGTCGAGGGTAATAATGGAAAAGGTTGTTGTAAACGAGGAACACCTGAAGCATAAGGAAATCCACAAGAGGGAACTTAGATTATCATTTCCAGCAAGTTTTATTTCATCAATAAGTTGACGCCAGAGAATAAAAGAATCATTAAGCCAAGATATAATCAATATTTGTTACAAAACGACAGATAAACGAACCATATCACAGCAATGGAAACAGTTCATTACAATTAATGTCTGATTATTAAATGAAATTGATGAAATCAGGATGCGGTGACCGGTGCCATCACCCGGGTGGACACATTATTAGGAATAGATACTGTAGGTCATTTTATAGTCCATTAAATGTGGTATTCTCAATATATATCTCCAGATATTCTCCACATATTTGTGTTAAAAAATGAATTATCAAGTATGGGTGGAAGGACAGATCTAAAGAGGACAGTGACCAGTGGCACGTACCACCCGGATGGACAAATTATACAGTGTGACACTCCAAGGTAGGGATGAAGGTCATTGGTGGGCCCGGCCAGTATGCGTAATATGTTGTCATTGAATGTGAGTTTTGTGAGCCCTCTCTGTTGCCCCGGGCTGACCCGCATTCCAAGGGAGGTTTGCTGGGAAGTTCGGGTGGACAGAGAGGGCAGTCGAGATTGAGAGGTGAACCCAGACAGGTCACCTGACGTTTTGTGAGCTCGAGCACAGGTCTCGGTATTCGAGTTGTTTTTCGGGGCAAGCGAGCTGCTGCCCGCGTTCTTTAGTTGATGTCTTTTTAATCAGTTAAATAAAGTAAGAATTTCTTGTGAACTACGTGCCCGGCTACGGTTATTCGGATAACTCGGTCATTTGAACATAACAACAGGGATAGATACTGTAGGTCATATTAAATTCCATATATGTTTTATCCTCAATATATCTCCATATATTCTTCATATATTTGTGTTAAAACAGGTATTACTAAGTATGGAAGGAAGGACACATCTGAAGAGAACAGTTACCGGTGGCATGTACCACCCGGATGAAAAAATTATATATGGCTAGATACTGAATGCCATATTATGGCCCAAAAATGTTTTATCCACAAGATATCTCCAGTTATTCTCCAAATATGTGTGAAAATATTTATTGTCATGTTTGGGAGGATGGACTGGTCTGAAGAAGACAGTTACCGGTGACATGTACCACCCGGATGGACAAATTTATATATGGATAGATACTGTAGCCATGTTTTAGTCCATTTATGAGGTATCCTTAATATATCTCCTGAAGTTCTTCATATATTTGTGTGAAAACAGGTATTACCAAGTATGGGAGGAAGGACAGATCTAAAGAGGACAGTGACCGGTGGCACATACCACCCGGATGGACAAATTATACAGGGATAGATATTGTAGGTCATATTAAAGTCCATGTATCTCCAGATATTCTTCATATATTTGTGTTAAAACATGTATTACGAAGTATGGGAGGTAGGCCAGATCTAAAGAGGACAGTGACCGGTGGCACCACCCGGATGAAAAACTTAAACAGGGAATGATACTGTAGATATGTTATAGTACAAAAATGTTTTATCCACAAGATATCTGCAGATATTCTCCAAATATGTGGGAAACTATTAATTGTCATGTATGGGAGGAAGGACTTGTCTGAAGAGGACAGTTACCGGTGGCACCACCCAGGTGGAAAATTATATTAGGCTATATGTATATGCCATATTGTGGCCCATATTTGGATATTATACATAAATCCCCCTATTCCAAACACCATATAAGCAATATTCTACAAATATCCTCCAGATATGTGTGAAACATGTATTGCATCATGTATTCCCATACATGTATGGAAAGAGGGACAGAACTGTAGAGGATTGTGACCGGTTATACCAACCGAATCATTTTTGTCAACAATGGCCAAACAACAGATTTTCACTCTAAAAAAACACTTTCCATACATCTTCCAAACATCTTTCCATATAGATCTCATCATCAGACAAGTCATCATCATTTCTACTGTCCAAGAAACAAAAAAGTCAAATTTGATCAGATAAATACAAAAAAGCACATCTCATTTAAAGTAGAGATCTGTCAAGAATCTTGTCAGATTTTTTTGACAACAGAATCCTGATTTTGGTTTTTATTGTACAGTGAAACAGAGTGTTACATTCTGTTGCCATCCAGTAAATAATTAATAGAAAACGTCACGCTTGACAAGTTATTTGTCAATAATATGAAAAGTGCACCGTTTGTAGCAAACCATTTTAGGTTTCCAAAAGTGTTAGGACAACGTTAATGGAGGACCCTAAAGATAAGCATCGAAATAGTGGCAATAAGATGATAAATCCCAGAGTGCTGACTCGTAAAGTGACGTTGCACTTATGTCTGGTATTTTTACAAGAGTTGGGCCCATATCAAATGCTTCTCCTAATAAATAAATGATATAGTGTGGAAAAGTAGAGATAGGCCTAGTCAAAGCCCATAAAACATTAATTGCGTTATACACTCATTTCTACACGTACTTGTCATAGCGTCATAATTAAATTCTCCTCGTAAATATTTTATGACTTTCGTTGATGTAATTCATAGCATACTCATGTCTTTCATTTATTCTATTTATGCTTTAGGACCGAATGGCTCGTGTGTCCACTTATTACATACAGAATACTAATACAAGTTATATTTTTTTCAAGTTCTGGACACATAGTAATTTCTTAAAACTATATCCATTTGTCATTCTGCTTATTTCAACTTTTTTTCAATGGTAGAAATGATAAAAATCAAAAAAGAATATCTAGACATTTATATTTATGAACACAAAGTTATGCTGTTTGATGACCCATAAAAGTGTTTAATACTGTTGAATAATATTATTTATAAAAAAATACTGTTTTATGACTTGTACATAGCATATTGCTTATTAAGGGATAAATATGACTCAATGTATACAATTTGGAAAAATGTCATTTGTATCTGGTATTGTATCTGTAAAATAGTAGATAATTCATTTGTAAATGTAGAAGTTAGTTTTAGTAAGTAATAAAATTGAGTAATTTATTTAACTAAAATTTATTTAAAAAAATACTTATGTTACCAATCAATATAAGTCTAGATTTTCCCAAAATTAGTAATAATTTACCAAAATTAAGTATGCTATAACTTCATATTATCATAAAATTATTAATTGTAAACTAGAGATGTTAATTACTTAGTTTCTATCACTTTACTAGCAATAAATTAATTGTGAAATCATAACAATTAATCATAATAAATGTGATAAATTTTAATTAATTTCACCAATATTCAGACAAAACCCAATTATGACCATGAAATACAAGTGGTAAACTATTCCCAATCTTAAAATTTAATCATTTCACTATCATTAGTGAAATCATTTGAAAATCAATTTTGTAAGCATCCGTTGGCAACCTTTGCTTCCTGAAAGGAAAAGTATCGTTTGGTTGCCATGGTAATCAGCTTATTGTCACAGTGCTGATAGCTACCCATGACTACATAAATACATGGTCTGCCGAACGATCAAGAATGATTAATATTGACTTGATCCGGATTAAAACAAACAATGACGTTTGAGTTTTCACATTCTCAAAGCCAGATTCAAATACTGGCTTTCCACGAAACATTCATCATTGTATCTAACTCTCAGATTATGTGCTTTGAATTTCTAAACGAAGATAAACATACTGCCCCTTGAGGAATGTAGGGAGGCAATCACTGGGTGCACGCACGTTGGCATGGTTTGCCTCCTTCCAGGGGCAGCTACTTGCCCCTGGAAGCAGGCTTTCTTACACTACAATGGTGCAACACTTGTTTGCCATTTTAAAGGGGCAAAACATCTTTGAAAAATCAAACCATGATTATGTTTTGGTCTACGAGTACTTTTCTATAATAAACACATCACTGTACACATGAAAGTTTCCATGAAATCGAACATGAACGACTTGTTTGTCATTTTAAAGGTGCAAAACATCTTTTAAAAATCTAACTAAGAGTACCTACTTTTCTACATGTACTATCGTTCAAGACAAATAAACACATCACTGTACAAATGAAAGTTTCCATGAAATCGAACATGAAAGACTTGTTTGCCATTTTAAAGGGGCAAAATATTGTTATAAATCTCTCCATGATTAAATTTCGAGTGATGAGTGCTTTAGATTTCTTTTATGATTCAAGACAAATTTTGTCATCCAACATGAAATTAATTCATCTTTGTCTGAAGTTGAGTTTAATGCATTGTGAACTGATGATGAATATGAACAATTCAAATGCAGTTTTCAACTAATCAAGTCTTTAAATTGAATACAAAAGATGTAATACATTGCAAGGATGGTGCCAATGAAACAAATTACTGGTAAAAAATCTAAAACAATCCAGACATAATATTTAAGACAGGCATTTTCAAATTTCGATGTATTAATGTAATGAAGTATTAAAAGGGGCAAACATTCTCTTGTATACATAAGAGCTGATATGAAATCGTAAAACAAGTAGAGATAAAATTTACTAGGAAACGATTTTTCTTGATTTTTAAACAAAATGTCACATGTCAAATCCAGACGGCTACAGTACTTTAAATCTTCATGTCTGAGTTGAGCTCTTAAAGATCATCTTAGTTTCAAAAGCACTGTATAAAAACGATCTTTTAGTATTTTTCTTTATTTATAATGGATATCATAAATATGAATATGAATTTATTATTTCGGATCAGAGGTTGAATTATCCAAACTAAAAATAAACAGTCATGACATTTAGTCTTGATATAATTATAACTGATTTTTGAACATAAAGATCAGAGTTAAGGTTCAGACTGATAAAATCAAACTGAAAAATTCACTTATTTCTTAAATATTATTATAATTTCATGATGATGTACAGGCTGCCATTACAATGAGAATAAATCAGCTGCATTTGTAATGAGTCAATCTTTAAGCATTTTAAAGGTAAAAATCATTTTTAAGATAGACTAAGTTATCTTGAAATACACCCTGTATTAAAATGGAGCAATTTCGGCCACAAGTTGCTTAATTAGAGCGATATGAAAACCGCAAGAAAAGCTAAAGAAGAAATTAAGTGCTGCATAATTTCACCACCGAAACTTAATTTCGTTCATAAGCATAATCCTACTTTGTGGGTCCAAAATAGGAGGGGAAAAAATCCAGAAACTAAGTCTAAGTAATCAAGTTTGTGTCAAGAAACGGAGCGAAAGTAAAAGCAAGAAAATGCAATTAATGTTATAAATGAAGCTATAAATACAGCATTAACTGCATGCACCAAGAATGAAATAAAAGAAACGAGAATAAAAGATAAATAATCCTTATGCGGCATTACATCACTCGATGGAAATAACCTTTACCAAATATCCTCCCTATTTAAGATAAATCGCTTTGGTAAAACAAAAAAAAAGACATTTCAATGCAGTTTTGTCACATCTACTAAACATGAATTTTACTTTGAAATGGAAATAAAAGAGTACTTTTGAAATAAAATATTTCAAAGCTGTTTACCTTTTTGTATTAACCTTATCGTCGCGGAGATTATTGATCAAATCATTTCCCAACATTACTATCGATTTCTCTATCAAAGTATCACCAAATAAAACTTCTTTACTATCATTATCTCATGTTAAAAACTGCGGAAACATTTATGCGAATCAAAGTAGTGTCAAAACATATTTTCCTGGCACAGTTCCACACGTTTTACCCAATATTGAACTTTAACAACATATCACTCCACAAAAAAGGTATTCATTCACCAAATATTCTTCTCTTTTTGTCACAAGTAATTCAAAAGAAATGTTTATACAATCTAAATCCTAGAAAAACATTACGACAGAGAAACATTTTGGAAATTATAATTATACTTTAAATATGTTTCTGTTTGGAAACATGCAAACTCGTCTTACTATAAAGCATAATAATCTGAAGTCATGTTTCAAAATGAACTGAAACATGGCCAGAGAAGTTTGGAAACATGTTTACTTTATTATAAGTAAAATTTTCTTTATAATAAAGTTTTATAATAAGTTTCATGAAAGTTGTTTATATCTCAATACAAATTGTATGAATGTCATATTTTCAAAGTTAAGATTATTAAAAACATTGTTTTGTGCAGAAAAATGCTATCAAAACAAAACAAACATTTTATAAAATCTAGATACTGTAGGGGTATTTTTTAAGGTAAAAGCATACAAGTATTATCAATTTCTGGTATTCTTTAAATATGTTTCTGTTTGGAAACATGCAAACTCGTCTTACTATAAAGCATAATAATCTGAAGCCATGTTTCAAAATGAATGAATTGAAACATGGCCAGAGAAGTTTGGAAACATGTTTACTTTACTTTATAATAAGTAGAATTTTCTTAATAATAAAGTCTTAATAATAATATCTCTATACAAATTGTATATCATGTCATATTTTCAAAGTTGTATAAAAGATTATTAAAAACATTTTGTTTTGTGCAGAAACATGCTATCAAAACAAAATAAACATTTTATAAAATCTAGATGGTATTTTTTAAGTTAAAAGCATACAAGTATTATCAATTTCTGGTATACTTCAAGGGGGTATTCAGCTGCCCCTCAGAAGGAGGTAATCTCTAGCATAATATGTTTGGTAAAAAGTCTCCCAAACTTTAGTATTTCATAAGATTTATAACGAATCGGTTGCAGCAATGCAGTAGCAAAATTCAGAAGATGAAAAATGAAAAAAAAAAAATAGCAAAAAAAGCAAATAAATTCAGGAAAAGGCGAAAGAGTAAAAAGAGGAAAAAGCAAAAGCAGTTGAATTTGGATGCAGCAGCTGTTGCTGGTGACATCTTAAAAAGTTAAGAAATGGCAAGTGTGTTGCCATGACAACAGCCACTTCCATTAGACGATTGCCATAGACGATGCAGAAAGGTAGAAGCCTAGTATTATTGAGGTCAGGATTTTGTTTTTGGACAGAAATTTTCCAATAATTTACTTTCAAACTAATATTTGCGTGCGAAGACTAAGGCATATACGAGTCTCGTCTACACTACTGAAGGGCGATGGGGAATAAGGAGGGGATAAGGGGGAATAAGGGGGATTTGTGTATACATACACTTATTACGTGAATACAACTAGCAGAAATTGCATCAATTTGAATAAACAAATTTTGCCTTTTTTGCAGAGACGAACGCAAACTTTGCGTGCTGGCTACACATTAGACCGATGCATATTGCGAAAAATACGCAATATTTGGAAATTTATTATGTTCAGACGAGATGCTGTTTTTATGCATTAGTAGAATATGGAATACATGTATATTTTATTAGAAAAAAAAAACGTCAGGAAGCTAGAAATGCAGTCGAGAAGATTTGAAAAAGTATAAAATTAAAGAGAAATGTATTGACATTATTTAATCATTTATACAAAATCCAGGAAAAATATACGAATGCAGTCAAAATGATGTACGAGTATAAAATTAAAGGAAAACTGTTCGTATTGTTTTCACCAAGTTTATCTACAATTATAAAAATCTAGAAATTGTTAAATGGTATTATAAATTATTTAATTAAATTCCAAAATATTACAAGTAGGACAATAAATTGAAATGTGTTTTAAGTTTATAAAGTTGAAAAATTTTAAGATATAAGAAAATTTAATGAAGGTGTTAGGTATGTTTATTAAAACTAAGACATTTTCAAAATAATAATTTAATAATAATTTTTAGAGTACAAGTTTTAGTTTTAATATACGTTTATTAAAGAGATATTTCGATAACTGTATTTTACAAAAATCTTTAAAGCTCTCAATATGAATAACAGATTTTTCCCTCTGGCATTTTGTACGTATAAACAAATTTATCGAGGAAATAAAATTTCGTAATTAAATATGTATAATGCATAGCCTGGGACCAAATCACTAAAATGATTTCACATTATAATTTACACACAAATTCCATTGACGCCATCCAGGTCCAACAATTCATTTAAGGGTAATTTCTCATTTAATTTAGATACATTATATAATTAATTCAGAGCAATTCAAAACACTTAAAAATATTACTAAATGTTAGCACTATTCATAAAGTCATTTTTAGGTAGTTATATTTAATCCTCAAAGACTTCAAGTTGAAAAATAAGTAGTAAAGTTTTTCAAAGAAATATAAACTGTAAAAAGTATATTCAGACAAATATATTAGATATAAAAGAGTGCAAAACTGCAGAAGCAAAACCATTTCGTAGCAATATGTTATTTAGATTAAAGTAAAAAAAAGTCGATTTTGCTTGACAAATTCACGAATCAAGTATAAGGAATTATTTATGGACTGTTTGCTCGGCCCCCCTTCGCCTTAATTCAATATAAATCCTTTATCAAAAACGAAATATGAATATGAGAAAAAAATGGTGATGGAGAAGTACAGAAATATAACAGAAAGAGCTTTTGAAAACAATACAAAAAAGAGGATTTTTTGAAACGAATTGTTTTCATGAGAAGAATTACCTTCTCGTGAAAAGGTTTTAGATTTTCGCATTAAGATATCACACTTCAAATTTAAACCAAAGTTGAAAAAAGCGTATGCTAGAAGGATAAAACCGTCAAGTACAATATTCAAATTTAAGCTAAGCTTACGTTTTTCACAACTACGAATAATCTTCTTTGAAAACTCAACAAAAAACGATTTTTCAAAAAATGACAACAGTTCAAAATTGGGTTGCAATACATTTTAAACTCAGATTTAAAAATATGAATTACTTAGATGAATTAGTGTGACACTTTAGTACTTTTTTGAGCAGACAAAATATTTTGTTATAAAATACCAAATTTATGAAAGCCAAATGTCATTAATTTAATTTAAGTAATTTCAATATTAGTTTAGAATACTACAATGCTGAGGAAGTTTAGAAAAACATGTTAATAATAATTTTAAATCTCCTTTTTTATGTTATCTAACTATATAATTTAAAGTTTATGAGAACACATTAAAATTTTAAAAAATCAATCAGCAAAGTTTTAATGTTAGATAGTTTAATTGGTTCTTATTTTTCAAAATGTTTTTATAAATAATATATGAATTAAAAATAAACAATGTACATAAGGAATGTACATTAATACAACTGCAAATTTTGAAGTTTGTTAAACTTTGTAATTTTGTAGTTTGTCAAATAAAATGTACTTTTTGTATTTAAATAAACTTTGTAAATTTTGAAATTTTGGTAACAAAGCTAAGTTTGAATTTGATTAAATTATGAAAATTTTGCATTTTCATAAGCTTTGTTAATTTTGAATTTTCATAAAGTTTGCAAATTTTGCATTTTCATAAACTTTGCACATCTTGCATTTTCATAAACCTTGTAAATTCTGCATTTTCATAAAGTTGGCAAAATTTTGCATTTTCATAAACTTTGTAAATTTTTTATTTTCATAAACTTTGTATTTTCATAAACCTTGTACATCTTGCATTTTCATCAATTTTGTATTTGTATAAACTTTGTAAATGTTGCATTTTGATAAACTGTGTTTTTTGATAACTTTTATAAATTATCTGATAATTTAAATATAAACGAAATTCGTTCAAATCATCCCCTTTATTTCAATATTTCTAAATGAAAAATGTCAAACTAAAGTAAATTTAAAATGTGTGTCCACTTTGTAATTTTCGACCTTGGTTAAATCGTTAGTTTTGGCATCGTGCATCACGAGTAATTAATCTTCATTACAAGAAGTCGGTTGTAGCAAAAGACTAATCAAAGCCAAAGCAGGACATAAAAGAAAAGGGCCGAGGAGGAAAAAGGAGGGGAAAATGCTATTCATTAGGCCCCAGAAAACAGTCATATATCAAAAGCAAAACAAACGAGAGAGTGTTGTCTCTCAATGAGAAAATAGTCGGCATAACTAATGTCCTAATTTATTAAGGAAAACAATCCTCAAGAAACATTCATTTATCACGACCAATTAAAATATGATCCAATTTCACGAGTGTTGCGCAACATCGATAATTATTTGTGCAATTACGGATACGAACAGGGCGAGGATTAATCAAAGGCTAATAAAATGGCGGTGAGAAAAATGATTACGAGGCAAACAGGAAAAGAAGAGGAATTGAAGAAAAAAAAATCAAGAGGCTCCTCTTTCGATTTAACATGTATGATCAAAAAGTTTTAAAACTTAGTAATAAGAAAATTAAAACTATTATTTTCGAGACTGATGTAGCTTTAAAAATTAACTTTAGAAATTAGGAAAAAACGGGGGAGGAGAAGGGGGGGGAGAGAAGAGAAAACGAGGAAAAAAAAAAAAAGGAGGGAGAAGAAATCAGGAGATTCCTCTCTCGATGTAAAGGAAGATCATAAAAGTTTTAAAACTAAATAATAAGAAATTAAAGACATTTTAGAGACTGATATAGCTTTAAAATTTACTTTTTGAAATTAGGAATAAAACGGAAAAAAGGGGGTGGGAGGGCAAAAGAGAAAAAGAGGAAAAAAGGAAAAGAGGAAAAAAGGAGGGAGAAGAAATGAGGAGCTTTCTCTCTCGATGTAAAGGAAGATCAAAAAGATACAAAAACTTATTAATAAGAAAATTAAAACAAGTTTAGAGACTGATATAGCTTTAAAAATTATCTTTAAATTTGAGGCAAAGAAGAAAAGAAGAAAAAAGGAATTTAATAAAAATGTAGGAGGGGGAAGAAATCAGGAGGCTCCTCTTTCGATGTAACACGTAAGATAAAAAGTTTTAAAACTTAGTAATATGAAAATTAAAAACTATTTTAGAGACTGATGTAGCTTTAAAATAACTTTTAAAAAAACATGAAAAGAGGAAAGTATAAAGAGAAAATAAAGAAAATCTAAAAAAAGGAAAATTTTTGCATAAATGCTAAAAGAGGAAAATAGGAGTATAAAAAAGGAAAACACGACAATAAAGTGAAAAATATGTATATATGCTAAAAGATGTAAACAGGAAAAAAATAAAAAGTGGAAAACAGGAGAAAACAGGAAAAAACAGAAAATCAGGAGTATAAAATATCAGGAATACTTGAAAAAAGGAAAATGGTATACGAGTACAAACTGGTGTTTCTTCAAATATTCACTAAAAACAAGACGCACATAAATTATGAAAAGATGAATACAGGACAAGAGGAAGAAAGGAAAAAAGGAAATGTTGATTGAAAAAGGAAACTAGAAGTATTAAGAGAAAATAAGAATATAAAGAGATAAAGATGAATACAGGAGACAAGGGAAACAGGAAAAAGACCGAAAAGAGATAAACAGGAAAAAAAGGAAAATGGAAAAAAGGAAACTCCCTTTTTATCAAAATGATGATAAAATGGAAAATCTTAACATGATAAAACAGATTAAAACAAAATAACTGCATATTTAAAAATTGCACAGCTTATCATATTTAATCATATGATAATGATATAATATTAATCAATCATACAATAGCAAAAATTATATCATATTTACTGCTAAAATTACAAAATAATAATTTTTTAGCAAAACGACAACAGTGATTGATATTAGCATAATTACTGCTAGTTCATCTGAATGATAAACATATATAATTCCAACAGAAAATATTACTAATCCTGAAATTTGACAGCAAATAGTAGTTTCCATTAAATTAGCATAAATTTCTTCTTCAGTGAACTCAAAGAAATCAAATTTTGTATTTTGTTTCTCGTAAATAATTCGGTTGAAAAGATGTCTCGTATCATGTACGAAAATGAAAATCTTTTTTATTATAAAGACGATATTTTTTAACGAGAGGTTATTGGGTATCGTCTTAAGCCCCTGAAGAGGTCCCATGTTCATGAACATGAGCAGAGTTTCTTCCAACATTTTCAAATAACGTTTTGAAAAAAAAAATGTGTTTTTCTCATGCAAATCATTTGTTAAGCTTCCACCTTAGGTTTTTTTCCCCTCCCAAAGGGAGATCAGAGCCATTGTTCGCCATACTCCATTTTCATTACATAAAATTTCCTTCTCTCTTCCATGTTCAACATATTAGAAAAGAAATCGATACCTGACAAGCTGACAAACAGCAACAGTTACGATCCAAAAGGACGCCATCTTCAATTGGGATGGAAACAAAATCTGTGCAAAAGCATTTTGAGAATACTTCACTGGGTTCAGTTTTATGAATTATAAACAGATGAAAATTTATCACTCGATTAAGTAATTGACCATAGTGATATCCAAGAAAAATTATAAGTATAGTTTAATTACAAGGGGTTAAACCAGAGGGTTGAATTCAACTGATATTACAATATTCGTGGAAGTGATTTAGTGTTCAGTTAATCTTTCAAAAGTCTAGATCTTGTTACAAATTTATGAAATTTTAAAGGTCGATTAAGTAATTGGCCATGGTGAAACCCAAGAAAAATTATAAGTATAGTTTAATAACAAGGGGTTAAACCAGAGGGTTAAAGTAAGCTCATATTACAACTATTGTGGCAGTGATTTAAGGTAATTTTCAGTTAGTGTTTAAAATGTCTACATCTTGTTTCAAATGAATATAAATTTAACGGTAGATTAACTAATTAACCATGGTGATTTACCAAACAAAATTATAAGTATAGTTTAATTAGGAGGGGTAAAACCAGAGGGTCAAAGTCCACTGATATTACAATTTTCGATCAGTGGTTTGAAAGTAAATTTCAGTTAGTCTTTCAAATGTCTACATCTTGTTAAAAATGAGTGAAAATTTAACGGTGGATTAAGTAATTGGCCATTGTGTTAACAAAGGAATTAATATATTTATATAGCAAGAGGTTAAATTAAAGGGTCAAATGTCACTTGATATAGCAACCCTCATGACCCAATTAAAATTTAATCAATAAACCCTCTTTAAAAGTTTTCAAATTATAACAAATAGATACAAATTTAACAGTCGATTATGTAACTGACCATGATGATATTTACCAAAAATAATATTTATAGCTTAATAACAAAGGGTTAAACTAAAGGGTCAAATGTCAGCTGAAATGACAATTTATTGTAGTTATAAGAGAATTTTCTTTTAATTTATAAATTCTCTAGTGACTGATAAACAAATGAAAATTAAAAGGTCGATTAAATAATCAACAATAAATCCACCAAAAATAATATTTATACTGAGGATTAAAAAAAATGTGTCATATTAGGTAATATTAAATTATTAGGTTATTAAACATAACCTAATAATTTAATATTACCTAATATGACACATTTTTTTTAATCCTCAGTGTATTATAAACATATGATAATTTAACGGTCGATTAAGCAATTAGCCATGGTAAAACCCACAACAAACTGCCATTTTGTAAAAAAAACAGTAAAGTATAAAAAAGGAGGGAAGCAACATGTACCTCTAATGCTTTTACAACAAGAAGGTTGTTGCTGTTTCAGTTTTTTCCCAATTATAATTAGAAATCTAGGCACGTTTCCAACATGTGACATTTATGGATGAAGAGCAAAATAGAGGCAAGAACAAGGTTTTGGATCTGGATGTAATTTGTTACAAAAGTCAATCTGAGGGCACAAAAAAAAGATAAAAGAGATGGTGGTAAAACAAGAAGAAACAGAAGGCAAATGGGGAGACTCAGAGGTCTCTACAGGAATGGCATTTATTATAATGTCATTATACCAGACAAGGACACAATTTTAAATAATTTGATTTAAGGAAAGTTAGAAGACATTTTTATACACTAGCTCTTAAGGATGATGTCACGTGATCAACGATGGTGTCAACAACAAATAGGGACAAAATTGCCATCAGTGGATATCCAAAATAAAATTTATATCATGAGCATAAAAAGTAATTTTATATCGTTTTTAGAAATTGTAAATGGCATGTTATGAAACGATTCCTCATCATTATATCTTTTCACTTTTTATGTTTTCCGATGACTTAAAAGTAGATTGGATCAATAATACGAGAATACGTTTCTTTGCGTTCTATAAACTTGTATCTTTATTAAACATTAAAGACCATTAAGTGCACTCTTTGATCATAAAATGTACAAGGGGATAAATTAATAATGGAGGCTATTATCCAGTATTTAACGGCATGTTATCAATGTCGGCATCATGCTAACATCTGCTTGTCGATATGTACTATTACTGATAATACCAAACTGTGAAATGATAACAGCATATATAGGTGGTGTATTACAGTGAATTTCAGGAAATAGTAAATGTATTGAGATAAAGATTGTGTTTTGCAGTGAATCTTAGATGTAGTGCATTGAAGCTTAGCTGTAATGTTGTAAAGCTTAGGTTTATTGCAGTGAAACTTATGTGTATTGCGGTGAAGCTTAGGGGTATTGCGGTGAAACTTATGTGTATTGCGGTGAAGCTTCGGTGTATAGCAGGGAAGCTTAGAAGTATTGCGGTGAAGCGTAAGTGTATTGCGGTGAAGCATAAGTGTATTGCGGTGAAACTTAGAAGCATTGCATTGAAGCTTAGGTGTATTGCAGTGAGGCGTAAGTGTATTGCAGTGAAGCGTAAGTGTATTGCGGTGAAGCTTAGGTGTATTGCGGTGAAGTGTAAGTGTATTGCGGTGAAGCTTAGATGTATTGCAGTGAAGCTTAGATGTATTGCAGTGAAGCTTAGATGTATTGCGGTGAAGTTTAGATGTATTGCGGTGAAGCTTAGGTGTATTGCAGTGAAGCTTAGATGTACTGCAGTGAAGCTTAGATGTATTGCGGTGAAGCTTAGATGTACTGCGGTGAAGCTTAGATGTACTGCGGTGAAGCTTAGATGAATTGAGGTGAAGTTTAATGTATTGCAGTGAACCTTAGATGTATTGCAGTGAAGCTTAAATGTATTGCAGTGAAGGTTAGATGTATTGCAGTGAAGGTTAGATGTATTGCAGTGAAGCTTAGATGTACTGCGGTGAAGCTTAGATGTACTGCGGTGAAGCTTAGATGAATTGAGGTGAAGTTTAATGTATTGCAGTGAACCTTAGATGTATTGCAGTGAAGCTTAAATGTATTGCAGTGAAGGTTAGATGTATTGCAGTGAAACTTAGGTGTATTGCAGTGAAGGTTAGATGTATTGCAGTGAAGCTTAGATGTAATGCGGTGAAGCTTTGATGTACTGCGGTGAAGCTTAGATGAATTGAGGTGAAGTTTAATGTATTGCAGTGAACCTTAGATGTATTGCATGGAAGCTTAAATGTATTGCAGTGAAGGTTAGATGTATTGCAGTGAAGGTTAGATGTATTGCAGTCAAACTTAGGTGTATTGCAGTGAAGCTTAGATGTATTGCAGTGAAGTCTACATGTTTTGTGGATAAGCTTATGTGTAGAAAAATTAATTTAGCAAGAATTTTATTATAAAATAGCGTAAGAAACTACAAATTCTGGGAGAAATTTCCAGAAATATCGAACAAATTCCCTGGTAAATGTAAGTGAAGCACATGTTAAAAATGTATAGCACAGAATCAATGTCCTATACTTAAAATCCACACATTGAATGTTCATAATTATATGAAATAAATCAAGAAAGTAGGAGGAAACTTTTGGTTTTAGTTTCAGCCTTCGAAATTCGGAAGCAATTTCTCATTCGATTAAAGTGACTATGAAGAATTTCTGATTTGTTTTAATAACGTCGAAATTTCGTATATGATATTAGCGTATATGGTTATTCTGGAAATGTTATTTATGAGTCAAGAGGGAAAATCCCATTAATCGACTCGTTGCATTTGCACATAAACTCAAAGATTGATCAAAAGAGAGAAAATTCAGATTTATGGAAGCAAATTTCGCCTTCGAAACTTTCGTCAGTAATCTCATTACGTTATGTTGAGATCCACAAAATGTTCAATGTTTCGAGACGAGAGATTCAACCTTTCAAGCTTTTGGGACTTTCCACTTTCTGGTCCTTTGTCAAATTTGAGAGAAAAATGAATCCCTCGAGATTAAGTGCCATAACAGGTTACAACAATGGAAATCGTCCATAACATCATTCAGAACCTCGATGTTGACCAACATATGTTCCTGAATATGCAAGTTATACAATACTACATGTTGCACAAAATGTTGTAATATAATATATATATTGCAAAAACTAGATACATGTCAAATATATGTTTCAGAAATTGGATGTAACCTAACATGCAATTTGCAGTAAATGTATTATATTAATGTAAAAACACAATAGTTATTTCTGAAATATATTACAAAATTTTACAGAAATTGTTGTGGAATGTAAAAACGTTTTATTGGAATGTATTCGTGCTAAATTGAAACTAGTATTTGTCACTGTTTTAGTTATACTCAAACATCGTCTGACATTTAGCAACAGTTGACATCCTCGTGGAGTTGTTGATATGACATTGTCACGCATAATCGTGACAAATAACAATTTAGACAAGATCGTGAAACTCAAATGTTTCTTATCGTCAGACATTTTTACCATTATTTATCATATCATTCCTAAAATTCCCAGGAATTAAAAACGATCCTGATAAGCTTATAATTAAATCCAATGTTTGTTATCTATGTTAACAATTGGCAAGGTAAAAAAAACAATTTTGTATAAAAATATATTATATACACGTGTTTCCAGACATGAAATATTCAGTAAATTATAATCATATACCAGGTGCCTCGTAGTACCAGTGTAGGCCATTTATTTTTTTAATAAATTAGATTTGAACAAATGTATACAATGTGTACGTCACTATATATTGTAGATTAGCTATTGGTCCTCAAAGTTTTAACTTTTTTATTATTATGTTTATGGCGATGGTTTCAATTAGAGAAATTAAACGTGTCCTTTTATGATAACAAAATAATAGTTTTAAAATCGGACAATGAATATAAAGTTATCATTAAAAAAAAAACTTTAAGCGACCCCTTACACAAAGCTTCCATGTATGGCTCCTGTGTTTCACCACAATACACCGGACGTCAACAGGAAAGCCAATTTTCAGGGGCACCCACAATTTAACATGTCTATAACCGGTTTTTATGGTCCGATTTCAGAATTTTGTGGGGGAAATTAAACGTGATTTTTTTTTAGTACAAAATATTAAAAAGGTTTCAAATCAAACTCCAAATTCAAAAGTTATTTTAAAAAATGTTTGCTACTCCTTACATAAAGCTTTCCAGCTTAGCAAGTGTTTCACCACAATACACCGGTGGTTAGCAGGGAAAATAAATTCAGGGGCACAGAAATATTTCATGTCATAACTTTCTTTTTCATGGCCCGATTTCAAACATTTTTTGGTATTTTGTACACATAAAAGGGCACTTTTAATTTCTCTACTTGGAACCACTACAATAACGTCAATAACAAAAAAATTCACATTCAAGGACCTATCGCTAACGTACGAAAAGTACACCGCAATTATTGGTCATAACTATTTTTAGTATGGTCCGATATCAGAACTTTTTTGGGGAAACATAAAAGGGCACTTTTAATTTCTCTAATTGGAACCACTACAGTAACGTCAATAACAAAAAAGTTCACTTTCAAGAACCAATCGCTAACGTACGAAAAGTACACCGCAATTACTGGTCATAACTATTTTTAGTATGGTCCGATATCACAAATTTTTTGGGGAAATTGTACACATAAAAGGGCACTTTTAATTTCTTTACTTGGAACCAGTACAATAACGTCAATAACAAAAAAGTTCACTTTCAAGAACCAATCGCTAACATACAATAACGTTCAAGGACCTATCGCGAACGTACGAAAAGTACACCGCAACTTTTTACGACATACCTGGCCCTATCTAATTTGTATAAACCTTGATATTTTTTTATGATAGCTTCATCTCAATTAACAGCCCTAATAAGAGTTGAAGGCAAGATGGTGCCCTATTAAATTCCTTCTGGTTACATCCGGCCAGATGAAAACCTTAAGTCACGTTTTTATTAGCATCATTCAGATATAAATTGAGTCTTAGGAGTTTGTGTTTAGAATAAACAATTGTCCCAAATGTGTCCTGACTGTTGTTGTTTGTTTTTGTGTCCCAAACCATTGTTGTCCATATCAAGCGTTTGCGAGAAGACCGATGGTCATCACGTAGCGCGAGTTTTCATTGATCCGCTTTTATATCCGGTAAACTTATGTTCGACCTAAATGTCCAATCATGTCCATAAACGCCAGACTGGAACGAGTCCTAGTTGGTGCAAATTGCCAGAGTCTGTCAGCCATTTTCAGATATGGCCCTTTCGTGAGATGCATCCACAACACGAGTGCATTCGTAATAAAAGTGATAACGACGCTGCTTTCTCATTGGTCAGCGCATGAGGGTAATTAACGGCCCCTATAATGACCTCTCATTAAGCCAAGACGAGGCCAGAAAATAACAGATATGGATGGATGAAGGGTTTCTAGTCCTATTCATGGTGTTCTTCTTCATGTTCTTCGTGTTGTTCGTGGAGAAGGAGGAATCACATCTTCAGGAATAACAACGATTACAAAGTTGGAACAATTAGATATGGGCAGATATGGTAAATGCCCTATATGGACATATCAGAAATTAAGCAAGTAGGGAGGTACAAGTCCTTAAGTTTCATTCATAATTCTTAAAGTTCTTTAAATGGTCATAAATGTGAATATTCTTGGCTGTTGTAGATAAATCTTAGAACCACAACCTCGCGAGCATTTTACATGATTCGGACATCAACTTAACACGTTACAAATCCTGTTATGCATCACTGCAAAGTCATCTCCCAACGCAATCTTATCGATCAAACACAACCACAACATTGTAAGCAATCCCATGATTCTGACATCAACTTAACACGTTACAAAAGCCAGCCAGCCAGTCATATTTAACCAAAACTAGATGTGGTTGTTAGATAAGCATATAACCACGTTTTTAAGCATTTTACATGATCATAACATCAATTTAACACGTTGAAAAAGCCAGCATTTTATTACTGCCAGTCATATCTAACCACAAATAAATGTGGTTGTGGATAAACAAATAACCACAGCGGTCTAAGCATTTTACATGTTCCTAACATCAACTTAACACGTTACTAAAGCCAGATTCTTATTACTGCCCATCATATCCAACCACAAACTTTTGTGGCTGTTGATAAACAAACAACTACAGCTTTCTAAGCATTTACATGATCATAACATCAACTTAACACGTTACAAAAGACAGTTTCTTAGCACTGCCTGTCATATATTTAACCACAACTAGAAGTGGTTGTTGATAAACATATAACCACGTTTTTTAAGCATTTAATTTACATGATCATAACATCAACATGACACGTTGAAAAAGCCAGCATATTTTATTACTGCCAGTCATATCTAACCACAAATAGATGTGGATAAACAAATAACCTCAGTTTCTGAGCATTTACATGATTATAACATCAACTTAACACGTTACAAATCTAATTTCTTAGCACTGCCTGTCATATATTTAACCACAACTAGATGTGGTTGTGGGTAAACAAATAACCACAACTTTCTAAACATTTTACATGTTCCTAACATCAACTTAATACGTTAAGGGAGCTTCTTATTACTGACTCAAATACTTAACCACAACTAGATGTGGTTGTGGATAAACAAATAACCACAACTTTCCAAGCATTTTACATGATTATAACATCAACTTAACACGTTACAAAGCTAGTTTCCTAACACTGCTATCCAAATCCAATCTATCTAACCACAAACAGATGTGGTTATAGATGAAACAAATAACCACTGTGTTTTAAAAGAATATCTCTAAGAGATTCTTCAAAACCACCATTTGTTGTTTTGTGGTTAAAAATCCATCATCCATTTTGTGGTTTAACTAATTTTCACTTTTTTTTTTCATTTTGGGTTGATTTTTATTTTGTGGTTTTTGAAGAGGGGAAAAAAAACTTAAGAAAGAAATGGTTTTTTTTGTGGCAACTGAATCAAGTTTCTTATTGGCAATCTAGTGGAAAACTCTCGCTACATCATTTATAGAAGAACGAGTGCAGCTACATGTAGAAGAAAAAAAGTGAGATTTAGAAACAATTCAACTTGTGTTAGTGTTTGACCTTTGACACGAGAAAAACTAAAAAACTCAGTTTAATGGAGCGGTTGACTTAAAGAAAAACAGATGGAAAAATAACACAAAAAAGAGGGGGTTGAAAACGTTGAAGGGGAAAAACGATTGATGTGTGTGTGTGTGTGGATGACGTATAATTGAAGACGACGGAACATTTTAACATCAACTTAACACGTTACTAATCCAGTAGCACTGTTTGTCACACTAAGCTGCCACTTTGGGAATTTCTCCCATCCGTAAAATTCCCACCGACCTCGACCTGGGAGCGAACCCAGCATCTGAGGATCGAGAGGCAAGCACGTAACCCACTCGACCGCTGGCGTCGGCAGATTTTGATCTAGCACGCTCTAAAAATCTGCTTCATCCGGGCTCCTTCCTCTCTACTTTCTGTTTCCTTTGACTTGTGTATATTAAGAACTTGTGTTTATTATTGACTTGTGTGAATTATGGGTGATATTGTGTAAGCTCTTTATGACCTTAGTTGTGCTTGGGCCTCTAATCTTCAACCAGCCAACCAAATTTCGGCTAGGCGCCCACTAGCAATTCTTTTCAACTTATGATTACCCAAAACCAGTTTGTCGCCACCACAAACAGGTTTTTGGTAATATAATCACCTGAAGAATGGAACCGGTTTCAATTGTTCAGTTGCTGGGATTAAAAAGTTGGCCTTGTGCCAGGTTTCATTGAAACTTATGTGTTTAATTTTTGTGATTAAACAGTTGCTCAGAAAAAATCGCTAGTGTGCACCTAGCCTTATTGATTTAACCGGAAATAGATCCGATGCTTCATGTTGACTTTCGACATGAAAAAAAACTTAAAAAATGCAGTTGACTTAAAGAAAACCAGATGTAGAAATAAGAAAAAAGAGGGGTTTTGAAAATGATGAAGGGGATAAGACTGGTGCGTGCGTATGTGTTTTTATAAATGACTTATAATTGAAGTCGAGGGAATAAGTCATATTTATTGTCACAAAAATGTACATGTTTTTGGCTAATGTCCACAGACGATGACAATCTAAAAGTAAAGACTTTAATGTTTGCGCATAATTTATTATAAAAGTTTGAAATGCGAGACACGCGAATAAGACTCGTGTAAAACATTATCCGTGGGGAGGGGAAATGTGACGTTGGAAATGTTTGTGGTGGTGGGGGTAAAAAAAACAGCCCATACCTTAAGGCAAGTTGTTCAAAAAGGAGGAAACATTTTTGTTGGATATTCGATGAGGTGAAGCGTGAGAAAAAAATGACATTTTTTGTCACGCGTGTTTGCATCTGTAAACCATTTAATCAAAATAAGAGATGTTCATCCATTTGCAGGAGGAGGAAAAGGAGGAGAAGAAGAAGAAAAAACATGTAGAAGCAGCACAAGATATGTAGTTGAAGAAGAAATTCAAGAACATGATGATATGAACAAAAAAATTGTAATGTCAACAGCAAACGAGAATTATGAGCTATGAACACGCTTGTTGAAGGTACAACATCTTTAAAAAATGAGACAGGGTGTTTGTCAAGGAAACATGTCAACGTCTTAGTGGTGAAAACGTGGTGATGACGTGGCTTATAAACGACATGGTAGTTTGTCAGGACAAGATGTCAACTTCCTAGTGGAAATGGCACATCGTGGTGAAAACGTGGTTCTGACAAATCTTCAACATTGTTACTAAATGCTATGATAATCTGATTAACAACAGTTTGCCAATTAAATATGTCAACATCTTAGTGCTGAAAACGTGGTTCTGACAAGTTTAGAACATGTTTACTGATTGTGTTAGTAATCTGATGAACAGCAAGTTTGAACATGTTTACTAATTGGGTTAGTAATCTGATGAACTACAAGTTTAAACATGTTTACTAATTGTGTTAGTAATCTGATGAACAACAAGTTTGAACATGTTTACTGATTGTGTTATTAATCGGATGAACAGCAAGTTTGAACATGTTTACTAATTGTGTTAGTAATCTGATGAACAACATGTTTGTCAAACCTATCAATGGCCTAACAGATGTTGATGGATTTCCAAAGATTACAATTTTGTCAATGACATAACATGACAGTTTCATAAGAAAATACGTCAACATCATTTAAGTAACGTCTAAACTAACGTGGAAAAAACATGTTTCTGGTCAAGTCAGAACATGTTAACCAAATTTCCTCAAAATACAATCATGCCTACTAAATGACATTTTTAAAAACTTAAGAAACATGAATTAATTGTTGACGTGTCAAGTATTTGTTAATATGTTGTTGATAACATCAAGAAAATCGTTATTTTGTGACAAATGTTCGATGATCGACCTCTTTAACATTTTAAGTTGAAACATGTCAAAAAAAACCAGCCAAATATCCGATGTATGAAGTCGATTTTAGCAAATAGAAATAGTTACTGAAGCCAAAGAAAATACAGCAGAAAATCCGATCAATAACAAACGAGTCTTTGACTTCTGACATCTATATGACAGATTAAAGATGGTGGAACAGTTCCTCGTTTACAACATGTTAAAGATTAAGGTACTGAATAAATTTGGATGAAATTTTACACAATTTCAATATCTAAAGATTTAGCAAAAAACAAATCAGGAAGGCAAAATTGTCCTTCCAATCAAATCTCTACAAAATGTAAAAAATTTTACTGGCATGTCAAACAACAGTTTCATTAAATATCTTCGTATATTCTAAATCTATCAACATGTCATCTTTAGAATCTCCTGAAGCAATTCTGGAAGATGTGAATATTGCAGACAATAGTATTGTCATTGCAGAAATCGAGATGTCAGTGCAATATTTCCACTTTATCATCCTTATGTGAATGTTATTTTGGAACATGTTTCTGTCAGTTAAGGACTGTCAGTAAGATGCCATGTTCAAATGATATTGGTTTTGCATGGCACCCATGTGCACCATGTTTAGCATGCATGTGAATATTAATGGCACGTGTGGCAGCCCTACAAAATGTAAAACATGTTTGACATAAATATAAAGAGTAATTGCATTTTGGGCACCCTGTACACATTAACAGTATTAAGGGCACTCTTTATTCATTGATGTTTTACAATACTTGCACAGATTAATGGCATTTAGGGCACCCTGTATATCTAAAAAATATATACAGCATCCTGTACAAAACTGAACATCCTTTACACATTAAAAAGAATATAGGTCACCCTGTACTCATTGGAAAGCATGCAGGGCACCTTGTACCCATTGAAAATCATGCTGGGCACCCTGTACTCGTTGAAGATCATCTAGAGCACCCTGTACTCATTGAATAGCACGTAGGGTGCCTTTAAAAAGTATTTAGGTCATCCTGCACTCATTAAAAAGCATGTAGGGCACCCTGTACTCGCTGAAGATCATCTAGGGCACCCTGTACCCATTTGAAAATCATGCTGGGCACCCTGTACCCATTTGAAAATCATCTAAGGCACCCTGTACTCTTTAAATAGCATGTAGGGGACCCTGTACATAATAAAAAGCATGTGGGACACCCTGCACACAATGTGATAAAACATGTACATTGGTTCAAAACACATTAAACATGTTATGGAAATTCAGGAATGTGGAGGTCAAACTAGTGGTCATTGTAACGTCATTCACCCAGTAGAACATGTTTTATGTTTCCAAAATGAGCATTTCACACTTGTAGAGTGTTGTGAACACGATGTACTCGCCCTGTACACACTCAGCAGTTTCTCTCGTGTTTCACAAGTCCAAGTTATGAGTTTTATGTTGTCATAAACATTTAGGTTGCAAAAAAAAAATAAGCTAGTAATTGTTGCCATTTTGTCCAGAAGCTTAATGAAACACAAAATGTTTAAGTTAATGAATGAAAAGCAGAACGATAATGATTCCTCATATTTATAAAGATGTTTCTAAGCCAAGGGCTTTTGGAACATGTTCCAATGGTCCTATTTCGGAAGTCGTAAACATTGAAAAAAGCAAAAGGATTAGATATGGCAAAGACAAAAAAGATGAAAACGAAATGAGATATCGTAAAAAAGTTCAGGAACAAATATTAGCTTTTTAGCACATTTTCAACTTGAAACAAAATAAAAAAGGACCTCTAAAGTTGGGCGTGAATGGACACAAACGCACTTTGGGTCCATGGTGACAAAATCACCTACTTTTAAAGAAATACAAACATTTTTTAAACATTTTTTTATAAAATGTTAATGTTTAGGAATAAAATATTGACAAATTTTAATTGTCTACTAATTGGGGCTTTTGGTCCTTCTATCAGAATGATAATTGGTATTATCTATCAGCAATTTAGATGATTTTCCAAAAATTGTAATAAAAATTCAAAATTTGCATAAAAAGCACAATATTTTGGGAAATGTTTGTATGAAAACCCAAGCGTTAGTTGTTACATTTCCATAAAATTACAAAACATTTTCGTAAAATCTTTGTTATTCCAAACCTTTTAAAGAATTTTCCATGAAATAACTAAGTGTTTCTAAAAAATTAAGAAACCTTTTACTTAAAATCCAAAAACTTTTATAAAACTCCAAAAAATTTAAATAGATTTAGTTAAAAATCAAAAATTTTCTTAAATCTCCCAAAAACCTTTTACTTAAGTCAAATAACAGAAATTTCTATAAAATTTAAAATACTTTTCCAAAACCTCTTTAAAAACCTGACAATTTTGACAATTTAAGGAGAATTTTCAATAAAATAAATAATTTCTAAGAAATCCAAAACCTTTCCCTTAAAATCCACACGTTTTCACAAAAAAACCTTTTTCCCAAACTCTCCTCAAAATTACGACAATTTTAAGATCTTAAAGTTTAAAATTCAAAAGATTTTTCAAAATACATCATTTCTATCATAAATCAGAAACCCTTTTTTATAAAATCCAAAAGTTTTCATAAAACCCTCTTTCTCAAACTTTCCTCAAAATTTCGACAATTATAAGATCTTAAAAAAAATAAGTTCAAAATTCAAAAGATTTTTCTAGAAAAACATCACTTTTATCATAAATCCAAAATCCTTTTTTTAAATCCAAAAGATTTCAAAAACCTCCAAACCCTTTTTCACAAACTTCAAAAATCTTTCTAAAAAACTTTCTAAATCTCCCAATAAGCGTCTTTTAAAAAACTTATTAAAAACTTGAAAATTTCCATAATTTCAAAATTTTAAAATTGAAAAATGAAAATATTTTTCAAAGACATGTCTCAAAGTTTTTCAGTAAGACCAACTGTCACGAGTTGTCACCTACTGACCATGGGTCATTATGTCCGAGTGGAAGGTGTGTCCAATGTAGAAAGGTGCCCAAGAAGGAGGGTTGCGACATTCCATCGGCCATTTTTGACCATTACCAAAAGTACAGAGCCTCTTACGGCCCGCAAGAGAAATGACAGAGTTAACAGAAATGATTTCAGCCAACAAATGAAGGGGAAAAAGCAGAATATTGTAAAACAATCAAAGGTGGAAAGCGAAAATAGGGATTTGCGAACAAACGAGATTAAGGAAAGGGATTTGTGCTCGCCTTAGTGGACCAATAAAAAGGAAACAAACGCGAAGGACAATTGCATTTATGCCCCAAACTAAAAAAAAAGCAGGACGATGCACTCCAGCAAAGAAAGCACAATCAATGCACCAGAAAACGACAAAAAACATGCATTTCGCATAAAGTGGAAAACTGGAGCAAATTCACATAAAAATGCCAATTCTCGTTTAAGTCATTCGCTAGCATCTCCCTCATGCCCATTGACTTAAACGTCCTTTGCTGTTGCCTTCAATTACCGTTACTACGTATCACTGCATCCTAACGGTCCATACGAGCCTTTCAGACCTGATTTGCACACATTTTCCAAGATGGCCGTCTTCGGAGGGGGTCCATCTTGGAAAAGCGATGTTGTCTTTGCTGCTGACTTCAATTACCGTTACTCCGCAACGATGTCTCCTAGCGGTTCATACGAGCCTTTCCCGGTTGATTTTTAGAGAATTTCCAAGATGGCCGTCTTCGGAGGGGGTCCATCTTGGAAAAGTGATGTTGTCTTTGCTGTTGACTTCAATTACCGT